>MU185187.1:26705-46778 GCA_016904865.1 Pissodes strobi
TATCAAAAAATTAAAAAATTCTCTTATATTACCTTTGACAAAGATCATAAATCTGTGTATAGCTTTTTTCCATCAGCACTGAAAAGGTCAAGAGTAATTCCTATTTTTAAGAAGGGTGATAAGAATAACCTTGGAAACTACCGCCCAGACCCTTTTAAAGAAACAACTGTATGAATATTTTGAAACAAATACCCTCTTCTCGGAGAGTCAGTTTGGGTTTAGAACAGGAAGGTCGACAACAATGGCTGTTGAGCTGCTGCGGTGCACATCGGAGGCCTTTGGAGAGGGGGAATATGTCAGTGCTACGTACTGTGACCTCTCAAAGACCTTCGACTGTGTTTCGCACGGCATACTTTTGGATACACTGAGAGTGTATGGTGTGGTTGATATATCAGTTCGTTTGCTTGGCAGCTATTTGCAGGATAGAAGTCAGGTGACCGAGTATGAGAATGGTAGATCTGGCGAGGCTGTGATGAGGCATGGGGTACCACAGGGCTCTGTTCTGGGTCCTCTGCTCTTTCTTATTTATATAAACGATATCAACATTGCAGTACCGACTTCTGGTGTCTTACTATTTGCAGACGACACCTCAGTGACTGAATCGGGCCCATGCAGGGAAGAGCTAAAAGAAAGAATGGAGGGCTCAGTTGAGAGCCTCAGGGAGTGATTTAGGGCCAATCGACTGTCGTTGACTGAGGCAAAAACAGAGAGCATTATGTTCGGCCTGAGAGCCCTCGAGGAAGAAAATAAGCAGGTAAAATTCTTGGGAATATGCATTGACTATGCCCTTAGGTTCGATACACATGCTGATCAACTTACTGGACGCCTCTCAAAAAGTATTTTCTTGTTAAAAAATCTTAAAAAAGTTTTGCCTCATTTTTGCCTCTTGCGGGCATTTCATGCTATTTTCCAGTGTGTGGCATGCTATGGTCTTTTGGCTTGGGGCCACTCGGCGCACGCAGCTAGGATCTTTGGTCTACAGAGGAGGGCAATTAGGGTCATAGGTGGTCTGACTTACAGAGCAGACACCAGACAGTGTTTTAAAGATCTTAAAGTGATGACCCTACCGTCTCGTTATATTTATGAATGTATTATCTATTGTCATAAAAATATCAGTGTCTATAACACAAATAACTTTTACCATCATTACCATACAAGAGATAGTGACCTACTCAGAATAGATCACCACAGACTTGAAAGATCCAAATTATCAGTCAATTATTATTGCCCTAAGTTATATAATAAGCTCCCTCGTCATTTTAAAGCTTTAAATGAAAATGCTTTTAAACATGCAGTAAAACAATTTTTATTAAATAATGTTTTTTTTTGGTATCCAGGAATATCTTGATGTAGACTTCTAATAAGGCTATATCACTGCATGGTGTGGTGCGGTCTATAAAGAATTGTATATGCCTATTTAATATATTAATGTTGATATGTTGTAGCGAGTTGGCGTAGTGTAATGTCATTTTTATTTTAAAAAATGTTTTATATTGTAACGTCGCAAAATCTTAATAGTTTTTTATCTGTAGTGTGCAAGTTTGGAAAATTTAGAAGTTTCATAGTATCGGTGATTTTAAAATGTATTGTTATAGACCAAGATTTATTGTTTTTTTTTTAACTTTGATTATTTAAGACTTTTACTTAGTTTATACTTTTATTTGACCTATGTACATTACTGATTGTGATATTAACATGAATGAATAAATGAAAAAATGAAAGAAAAATATACTTTTCAGGTCTACCCAAGGATTTAAAGAAAAGACGATAATCATTTCAACTCTAGTGTAACATCAAACATAGCCGCAAAAGAGGATCTTTTATCCCTCCACCTTTGGACATATGTACACATATTTTTCAGTTTAAACAGGAATATAATGCCTTTCACCAAGTTAACTGACTTTCTAAACGTCCTTACCTTCATAAAAACAACAAAAAGAGCACTTAAAGGCCAAAACGGACCGTCCTAAAAGCCGCTGACCCAAAGAATTAACTCTGGAATTGCCTAAATTCACGTTACCGGGTTTTTAACAATTTATACGACGTTTTACCGATATAATGACGATAAAGATCTATTAATTCCTTAAGCGTTGGTTTATCGCCCACAAACAATCGTAAAAATTGGGGTGCATGCCGCCGTAAAAAAAGAATCCTTGAAAGGGCCGTAAAGAAACAGTTTCAGGGGGTGCTTTGCTTGTCGCTCAACACGTAAATTATGTTTTAGATTTTTGTGTGCGTTCTTGTATTGCTTACGGAATTCTAAGATTTAACCTCGAGCACCTAATATTAATTATCAAGCTTTGATAATTAAAAATATCATGACAACAGACGGTGAACCGCCTAACATATGGTAAAAAATGATATATAGTACATTTGAATACAAAATAATTCGTACTCTTCGTTAATATACCTTGGAGTTAGTAAAGCATTTTCGATGCTCATAATATTCACTTTTCAAATATATTAATGATGAGTCTGAAGGGAGTTTATAACTCATTGGGACTTAGAAAGCCAAATTGGCCTTTTTATCATTGAATTCCATCCCATTTCTACCATCTAACTACATCTTTAAGATTTCCCTACCACCTTAAAGAGTTATACCGTTTTCATTTAAAAAATATGGGGTCTGCTCGTAATACTTCTCTCAAGTCCCGTTGCATTGAGGAATAATTTCAAGATATGACATTCTTGGTCCATAGCATGAAATATTTCAAATATTTAAGTTTGCGCATGCGTAGCCATCACGTATATGAAAAAGTCCATTAATATGGGTGGCGTCTACGGAGAGAAATGCTATTTCAGAACCATTACTTCTGGATTCGGTTTTAGACAAAGTCGACAATTAAGTGATTAAGTGTTGGTTTGTCTAACAGTTTCATCGGAATGTGTTCAAGCACAGCTGGAACCAAACATAGAATAACTTTTTCCCCTCTCCAATGAAAATACAAGAATGGCAAACTCTGTTATGAATGACCTAAGCCAATAGTCAGCTTAACCTAGAGCCTGTTTTGTCCGGTCACAATTCACAATTTCACAACTTGCTGTTGATTGTAAATGAATATAAACATTATCTTACCCTGATTGATAACAGGAGTCGAAATAAAGGTATTTATAATCAGAAGTAGGAACTGCAACGGGAAGTAATCGATGGTAGGTAATTTAGAATAGGTACCTATCAGATTAGTAATTAAATACACCTTACCCTATGTTGGGGAAACACCCCAACACGTGTATAACTATAGTTTTTCACCGTACAGTTTGGTGATAACACCCGGGATGTATGTAGTATGAATGAGCCATAATTAATCCACGAATGTATTTATTTCACCCCAGGTAAACGGAAATGTATCAGCATATTTCAGTTCTTCACTACTCCTTAGTCCAAACCTGGATGGACAATCCCTTAGTCCGAACCTGTATACCGGTACTGTCAGCATAATAGATTACAATATAGCAACTTTTCACTCGTAAAGGAAATCGTTCTTAATCGTTTTCAATTCAATATATTTTTGTCTTCGTCAGCATGGTGTACACAATAATGTGTCAAACAAAGAGAGAATACAGTTTCTACCCTTTCAATCTCAAATGAATTGGCCTTTGCGCCACCCCCACTCTTGATTTGGTTTTGGCGCCAGCTAGAAGCTAGAAGAAGAAATTAGTTTTATCAGTGCGTAGCAAACACTCAACCTCGTAGGATCTGTCTCGTCATAGCTCTCCTAGATTTTCGGCCCCAAAAACATCTAGTGCTGTCCTAGCCCTGTTTAAGACAACTAATTAGTTATTTTTGTGTACAAGATCGATCCAGTCATCGCTCTCTAGCCTCTGAAAAGTGCAGTTTAGACTTTCACTCGAACAACAGCAAAAGTTCTGTTCCCGCCAAAAGAACATACACCCATTTTGGCAATTTCTCCGATTGTATGCACAAATATTAGAGAATATTTAGTGTACCTCTGTTATCTTTGTCCACATTGAACAAAGAACTCGTTTAGGCGTTTTTAACGCAATTCGTCAAAACAGAAACGACGTAGCGTCTCTGTTCCCTTGTAAATTGAAGAGAATCAGTAAAAATGGCGCCATTCCAAATTCCAGCAAAGCTAATACAGGAATCCAATGGTTAAAGTTTAATAGGCTACCCCTGGATACGATAACAGAAGAGAAAATAGAATATCAAAGTATTTTGTAGATGAAAGGAAAGTTTAAATTTTCAAGACAAAGGTTTCATTTTAAATGAACAAATCAAGAATTTTTAGTAGATAATTGAATTAAGCACCCTTTTGTATACAGTATTTAATGTGTGAAAGATTAAATGCATCAAGTAGTGTAGACATTGTATAAATTATGTATATATTTTCTTATATTTTAATGCAAGTTACAACTGCATTATTAAAGTAATCAGTTAACCACCGAGTTCCAATTCACAAAGTATGTCTAAACCCCCCACCACCCTATCTTAATACAGTCCATTTAATTTGCTTTTGGTCAATTATACAGTTAATTACCCACCTACACTTTTATGGCTTAAAGCAATTAATAAAATTAATTTGTTGTACCGACCAGCCTACTTATTGTATCCTATAATTTAGCAGAAGTTTCCATTCTCTTCTTCACAGTTACCGTGATATGTTTTATCGAATGACTATTTTATAATTTTGCATAGTGCATTTTGGGGCACTTGCTCATAAATTAATTTTAGCAAAAACGCAAGGTATATTTTTTGGAATTGAAATTTACTTACTATATTATATATTAGATTTCCATGTTTGCGAAGAAGTTTTAATCAGCCGGCATTGGACGTGCTTTGAAGTACCTGTATAAGTTGCATTACCGAAGCAAACTTTGAAGGTACAATGCTTGCAATTTTTGACAAGCTTCAAGTCCAGCGTTCACAATCATCTCTGCACACGCACCACTGGTTGAGTCGTATAGGCTTTTCCTTTTGAGTATGTGTGCCGAACATAAAAAAGATGATTTTAGTAGAACAATATTATTACTTGGGTTAAACTACACAAAAAATAGTACCTAACATTAGGCATTAGTTACGTAAAGAATACAGTATTTAAGAGGATTAGTCAGCAGCTGATCGCGTCGATCTCGGCCACCGACCAAAGCGCCCATACGATGTATTCACCTAAACTGGCAACGCAGTATTAGGTACATATCCAGTGTACCGACATCCACGATTTACCGGTTAAGGCTGTAGTGGTCAAGGCTGTAGTAAGATGACAATGATTAACATTAATTATGTGAAATATCATTCACTGGGCATAAATATTCAGTATTATTGTGATTTTGTTGCAAATCCTCTGCTTGTTACTAAAAATATTTATGCAACCTGAAATATAAGTATTACTTATAGGTATTAATATAATAAAATAAATATTTTTGGTTAAATAAGTTAAAGTTAAATTACACCTAAATCTATTACGTTACGGCCATTAATAAGCAATATTTCTATGGAGAAATTTGATTTAAATTTTGTTGAAAATTATCAATATAAACCTTTAATGTGGTGTTGTCATATAGATAACATTTTCTCAATTTATCCATATGAGAAACATTTTCTAAATGATTTTTTAAATCACATTAACACAAAAGAACCTACTATGCTAAATCTAATATACCACCAGTTACCAATATGGTGTAATAATGTTAAATAGATACTTTAAAGTGTCGGCGAAACTGAAAAGCATATTTAGAACGGCAAAAGCCATTCCTGGCACATATTAACCACGCGTGAACGCACCCCGGGGTCGTCTGAAAGTAGCTCTGTGCGGCTTGCAAACGTCAAACCTAATCCTTTATACAGACTGGGTACACCGGAATGGATTTCATTATTAAATGATATATTGCGACACTACACGCATTTATGTCATATGGTTCCTATGAAACGGTGACTATTATTTTACTTCACGCATGGCCCTCCGCTCGCTGTGCTCGCTCCGGAGCCCAAACAAACAAAACTAACCAAAACTAATCCAAGGCATACCTAAAATCAAAACTTTAAAAAGGGAACAAACGTAACCATAAAACAAAATAAAAACCTCTGTCGGCACTGAGGGGAAGCGAACCCGCGCCGTCGTATCACAAGATTCACAAGCACAGCCATCTAACCACTAGACCACCAGGCTCTGAAAGCAATTGACCGAAAATTGAAAGCCTTGCGTGCCAAAAACTTTTACACGCATTACGCATGCTCATACGTGAAGTGTCTCAATATGTCAATGATGAAATCCATTCCGGTGAACCCAGACGCATATCCTCTATTTCGTATTTAACCTAATTAATATATTCTTATACGTCGTTAAAAAGCGATACGGTTTCCAGAATCCGAAAGCAATAAAGCCAAAGTAGCATTTCTCTGTGCAGAATGGTAGTCGCTAGTATTATATTGTGGCTAACATCGCTGTCATCTTCAAACGATTGGGATAAGTATATGACCGAAATGCTTATCAAAGGCAAGCAGAAGTATTTAAAATAAAAAATTTGCTTTTCATACATGTTATATGCTTTGGGTACTCCTTTGGGAATGCTTTTAAATTAAAAAAGTATCTTATCTAAATCTATATCAAATAGTTATTTGCAAAAAAAAAATGGTTGTCTATTTCTAGCTTATCGTACAAATGGGCTAATATAAATGGAAATTTTTCAAATGCCAATTCTAACTTGGGCTTTGCAGTGAACGTAAACATGCTCTTATATTAACTCTTTTGAAATGATAATTGCGGATGTTGTACTTTAAACGAAAATAGGAAAGATATTTTAAAACTCTATAGTATGTTATGTCATTGTTTTTGGATGGAAAATGGCTTTTTCTACTTCTGTTACAGAATCTGAGCAGCCCCGTTCACAGTGCAGCCATGCAATACTGCTTACTAGTTTGCTTAACTATAAATATTTTTTTTAAAAAGCACTGCTTTTATTAATACTTGAATTGTGCTTTGAACGCATACATTGTATTATAGACTACAAAATAAAACGAAATATGGTTCAAGAAATAAACGCAGATTCCCAATTATTTCTGATTTGCTAAGCAAAATCGTCAGGAAGAGTTCGAACATTGTTGCAAAATTCTGGCTTTTGTTGGCTGCAAAAATTTTTTTCGCGTATAGCAACTTTGCCTAGACTTAAGCTGTATACAATTTTATAAGAAAAACAGTTTTTCAGTTGAAACTAGTATGAAATGGATACGTTTCTCTACGCACGTATTACTATCATAAGATATCTACATTTGCAGAATCTGGCAATAAAATCAACTGGATCGAAAACCTTTCTCTTTAGTTTCCTCTTGCATTAGGTTAACATATAATTAATTCCTAAAATTTGTGACCTTAATGATTGCAAATTTTCAGAGAGACAAAACTTTCACGTAAAATTCCATGTACTAATTAGAAAAGGAATTTTAAGGGCATCCAAAAATAGAAATACAATTCAGATCTTCATTTAAGAAGACTAGGTACCCCATTAACACTCAACAGTGACTAAGAGGATGAGGTTTCTAATAATAATTAGATAGGAAAAAAACGTACGGTCTATGTGTAAGAATATAAATAAATCCGTTTATGAATGTGGTCGTTCAAAGAAGGTAAAACAAAGCTACTGTAAGTATTGCAGTGGCAATGCCAGATTTAACTTTGATTTTTTTTTAAATTTAAAAAAAATCAAAGTTAAATCTTGCGTTGCCACTGCAATACTTACAGTAGCCAAACATATCTAGAACGAAAACTAGAAGAAAATAAAAAAAAATAACAATAAAAGTTTTAAGACCTTATCCGAACCCCGAAAATATGTCAAAGAAAAACAATCATATTGCCATTTTTCTGATTTTTTTCTTTCTTTAAGAAACCCGTGTCACGAGGCCTTTTATTAACCATATTTTTGCTCCATAAAAAAATATATACACAAACAAGAATACCTAAAATGATTCCCGAATTAACCTCAAATGTGAATGGCTTATGCGGGAAAGAATTCAAGATGGTAAGTACTTTAAAAAGTAAGTTATTTAAAAGAAAAAGCCAGAAAAATTTGATCTCAGATGGAAAACAAACGGATTTGAAGATAGAAGCAAATTGTTTAAAATCTTTGTTCGTATTCTTTCGACTGGATTTTCGAAAATGTGTTTCTCTATACTGGGTAAAATGCTTGTTTCTCGCCTCAGTGGCATGTTCAGAGAAATGGTCGATAGGAAACTAAAAATATTTAAGAATTTGAGCTCCACAGAGCAATATATTACGTACTGAAGCCGACACGTCCAAATCTATACAAATATTTGCAATTTTGTTTGTATATTTGTCAATTTCTTCTGGATTGATTTTTCCGCCTGAGGCCAGAACCTGAAGCATACTAGAGATTCTTTTCATTCGGTTTTCATCTACTTCACTGATAGCTGATGGAGTCTCATAATTTTGGAAAAATCTTCTGGCAGTATTTTCGTCATTTGACATTCCATGTTCCATCTTGACAAAGTCTATATTTAGTCCCAGTTTCCGCAAAAAAAAAACAATTTAGACTACTGTAAAAAAAAATTAAAAATGGATCGCATAAATGGTGGTTTATTAAGCAGTATAAATATGTAAACGCATTCGTTTTTTTTAGTTTGGATTAAAAAGATGAAATCACTTCTAATCTAATCTAATCAAATCCAAAAAGAAATATGTAGGTACTCATATTTTTGTTGTATTTATTTTACTTAGATTTTTACTAGATAGCCTTATTTTACCATTTTCAAACCTGTCTTTTTTTATTTTTCTTTAATTATTATTCTTATGCCCTTCTTGCAGACCATTTTTGAAACATATGTTTGAAAAAACGTAATATATATTCCAGACACCTGACCCAGGATTGCAAACTAGAAATTCCGAAGCTGTAATGAAAATCTCCAAGTCTTTTTTAAATTTGTCATATTTTCTTTTCAAGTTTTAGAGTCACAGTCATGCATAAAGGTAGTCCAGTTAAGAAAAGATGTTAGTTCATTGGTACGTTGATAAATAAAGTAAACAAATTTTTATACACCATTCACTAACAGTGTTACGAAAGCACAAATTTGCCTCCATGAATATATACTACGAAATAAAATAAAATACATTTTTCTGGCAAGGCAAGTTAGGGTAGAAAATTTTGATGCTATTAAATAGAGCAATATTTCTACTTTTTATTTCAATTGTTTTCAACACATGTGGTTTTAAGCATTTTTTTAAGTCAAGAAATATATAAATCTTTCAAATTCTTGATATAGTAAACTGAAATTAGGAACGCCAATGACAAACGAGAAATAAATAAAAAAATTATCCATATTTTTACTTCTTGATAAATGACTTTCCTGTAAATTGTCAAATAATGCAATCGAGTTGAATAACTACATTTTAAATTGACGCACAAAGTTAACGAAATAGTTTCATATTGTTTGATTAAGTTTTAACTGGTCTTTATGGTATTTTTCCAGTGGGCTAGAGGGTTTGCAAAACAAAAAATCTATTAAACCCTAAAAACTATTACTTTGGTAAAATACCCCCAATGCCCCTCTATTACATTGGCTCGGTCCACTGTGCGCCGTGAAAAATGTAAGGGATTAACGAATATTATTACCACTAACAACTAACCCAAACTAAAATACATTTCCTATTAGAACTAGCTTTTGATGGTGTTACTTGAATACTTTGCGCACCTGTTTTACCAAAATCTATATTCATTTTAAATAATGACACTCTGATGTACGCAACAAGTATTAAACAAATATTAAGTAAAAAAAACACAGGCAACTCTGTAACGAACGCGGTAATGATAATCCTAGAACGCAGCGATTCTCAGCAGCTCCTTCTTTAGGAGGAAGCCATAAATTTAGGCGCTATGCAGCAGTAGCACAAATGTAATTCTGTTAGACACGATTTCGAGTGGCTTTTTGAGGTGTACTATACAAGAAGTGCCCTAAAAGGACCTTTTGAGCAGCCGAGGGTTGTGCGGTGTCCAAGCTAAATCGGTTAGCGGGATTGATGCACTACACTTGTGGCAGAGTGCAGATTTTAATCAAGTTTAACTAAGTTTTAACATAGACTAATTTTAAACCAGTCATACAAGTAATGCGCTCTTGCAGTTTTGGATGTTTTGTCTTTAAAAAAGGGAAAAGAAAACCACTCAAATAAATGTATGAAAATTGATTTTTTACATTAAAAACTAAACTATTTTCCGATTAGTAAAACACAGTTATAAAAATGAATAATTAATTGTGTACTTCTTTAATTACTGGGATGCAGCTTACTAGCAAGCCTTGCGTGCTGTAACGGTCCAGAATAGTGATGAGCGAGATTGGTCTCGGTCTGGCAGCCTTGGTCTTGGTCTTTCAAAAAAAGCAAGACTAAGACCAAGACCGAGAGCGTCTTTAGTAAGACCAAGACAAAGACTGTGTATGCAAAAACAAGACTAATACCAATACCATGTCCTGCAAGAACAAGACTTTTGCAAATTGCAAGTCTTGGGAGACTCTTTCAAATGTTGCACTGTATAATATCAAGAGATTCTTATTAATATTTTGCGTGGAATTTAGACTAGCTTTGTAAATTAGTGTTTCCGAAATAAATGTATAGGTATATTTCTGAATTATGTAAAATCATTATCATGTTAGACGTAGCTATCATAAAATTAACATAAAAATATATTCGGGGTTGGGTAGAGACTTTTTGCTAGGGTGCATTTGAAAACGAAAAAGTACGTATCAGTAATTAATTCGATTTTTAATTAGTAGATAATTGATGTGGCATTGATAAATGTTCGATTGTTAGATTTTTATATATTTTTTGAAAATTTCAGATTTTCAGTTACTCAGTGGTAATAGTGGAACATACGGAAATCAAATTCGAAACAGTCTGAGATTATTTTATTGTTTTGACTTGTTTATTTTTTAAATTTTACGCCTTGTTTAAAAGCATGACTTGCAAGACCAAGATAGAACATTCGTTTGAAAGGCCGAGACCAAGATCCTATGTGCAAGAACAAGACCATGCAAGTATTGGTCTTGTTTCGCTCATCACTAGTCCAGAAATGACAGTACAGGATTTACTAGTTGAAGCTAGATTTCTATTCTTATCCATTATTTTACTTTTCGAATTAATAATGGCATAGAACGAGTATAGAATGAGTAAGCTCGAACTTCAAGCTTATCAACAAACGTGACTTAATTTACTATTTTTGCACTGAATGTAGTTAATTGAATTAATAAAATATGTACCTTATATGAGGCGGTAGCCTAATTCCAATGCATTTTGTATCTATTCTTTGAACTTTATGGACCAAATTCCTGTACGGTCCGTTAATGTTTATGGTTTATTTTGGCTATTAGAGGATGTCTTCCTGGTACCTTAAATTGCCATTCGTTTAATTTGTCTGGATTTTGATTTTTATGGACGGAACGGAGTTGATTCGAGGTTTTCAAAGTGTAAATAGGTGCAAAAATATCAACGAAAGCAAACTTGCAATATGTAATTATCTTACCTCATGGCAGAAGATATTTACGCACATATAGCACCACAAAATGCCGTATTGTGTTGATTCATTTTCCTTAAATTAATTTACTGACATTTCATTCCGAGATTACTTATCATCTAGACTTGACATTTTGTATGGCGTATCATAGAGACGAATTTTGTGACGTTATTGCTCGTAAGTGGTATGTGGAAAATTTCTTTAGCGTTCCTGTTGGACGTGCCTATTATGAGTTGTGCGATGCCTTGGCATTTGTATCACGTTTTAACGTCAAGCACGTAGCTCGTAGGTACTGACCGGTTTAAATATTGGAAATGATATCCTAAGAAGTTGTGCGTGATCTTATCCACTTTTTCCATTCAGAAAAATCAAAGAAGATAACTCTTGAAAAGTCCGCCACTGCAGTTGCAGTTAAATGTCGCGGTGGGAAGTTTTTGTAGACACACTTTAGTCTAGATCTTCTACCTGGCTACTTTCGAGTCTTAGGCCGTACTTAACTTTTTGTATATGATTGATTTGAGCGCTTAGACTCAATTTCTTAACGGGATTTTACACTATTTCTATTAGGTTAGTTGCCTTTGGTTTTTATGAGTGTCGGCATTTTGGGTGAATTCGATTTCACGTAGATAATTCCTGATTTCTTCCCAATTTTCTCTTCATAAAATCATGCAGTGAAAATATTTCCAGTTTTCCATATCATTCATACCTGCAGGCAAGCAAATGATGTTTTGTGCAGCATATTTTGCAGGGTCGTTCTATAAGTTTACAATGCCTTGCCTGTTTTGGTTCAAATAATAAGCAGCCTGAGTGCTTTTAAGAAATTTCTCAAATATTTCACCATAACCATCACATTAATATTCTATAATACATAGTTTTGATTTATGATTTTCCTTTTTGTTATTTCTTCCTTACTTCACCTGAAGTGCAAGACCGAAGGAGCAACTATGATAAAATATATGATGCTTGTAACAGTTCTGTTATGGTAACAGATATGATACATTTGACAGCGCTGAAAACTGATTTTTTAAATACTTCATTCCCCCAAGGTAGTCTGCATTTGTTGCGATAAAATTAAGGGTATTCGAAAAAATAAAGTTTTGGTACAATTTCTATTTTGATTTTGGAAGTTACGGTCTTAAATAGGTCAGATGACGTGACATTAAACCATTTTCGTAGGTTTCTAAGCCAGGATATTCTTCTTCTTCCCATAGATCTTTTTCCCACAATTTTTCCTTGGATAATGCGTTGCAAAATCTCATACTTTGAACCTCTCATGATGTGGCAGAGATATTGCAATTTTCTTTTTCTTTTACTTCCTGTAGGATCTCTAGGCCTTTCACCATTCTTCTCAGAACCTCGGCGTCACATGTTCTCTTCATGGTCTTCGTACGGTATGCCCACATCGAGATGCGGGCTTACCGTACGATGGCCATGGCCTCTAGTTTCCGCTCGCAATACACGTTGAGTGTCCAAGTTTTCACACCATACAAAAGGACTGGGAATACATAACATTTGGGCATCCGAGTTCTCAGGTACAGGCTCATATCGCGACTACAGAGCAGCTTCTTGATCTTCATAAAGGATGAATGAGCTTTCTTGTACAATATAGGTTATTGATATAATAAATCAGAATATTACACTCAAACATCAGTCGTTTCTACTTCGTTAACAATGTGTTATTGAGCCCCAAGAAGAGCAAGGAATCATCAGTTAGAGGAGGAAATTCTGGATGAAACTGCTGAAAATATCTCTTAATAGTGTAACAAAGCTGTCGGTCCAAGTTCATGCGACACAGTGGGTTGTTCCTGAGACACTTTGAGAACAACTGTCTCCCGCTGATTATCCTGTCAAAGTTCATTATAAAAATTGCTGTTTGCAACGATTTAGGCAAAATCCAAATTTTATTTGTATTTTTTTGTAGACGGACGAAGCCCGTTTCACTGGAGACAGAGTAATAAATAGCCATAATTTGTATATCTGGCATGAAGAAAATCGCCATGCAATACTATATACAGAGCACCAACAAAGGTTCATGGTTAAGTTGTGGGCGGGGATTACTGAGAATATCTCATTAGACCGTTCTTTTTTGAAGACAGATTAAATAGTGCCATGTATTGACAATTATTGCAACAAAACTTAAACGGATCATTAGAAAATGTGCCCTCAGAAGTTATAAATCGGATGTGGTTTATGCACGACGCTGCACCGCTCCATTTGAGCAGTTTAGTTCATCAGCACTTATCAAATATTACCTATGGTTATCGATAGGTCGAGGTGGGCCACCGAGATCGCGCGACATGACTCCATTGGATTTCGTTTGGCCTAAGTGTGGTGGCAAATCAGTTCCTGACTTCCCTGACGATGTAAAACATGACCTACATAAAATATAAAAATGTCATTAAATTATAGAACCCGATTCAAAAGTTCGGGCAGAAAAGATAAATTTCTGGGTACTCCTTTGGGGCTCTTTATCTCCGTTAAGAGGATGAAAAATTTATTGATTCTAGGGGGCGTCCTGCTCTATCGTGGTATTTTGGCACATTTCACTTACGAGAGAAGAAATGATCGTCATTAAATATTATGACCGACAAATATTACACACATAGAAAAGATCTCTTGATCTAAAAACAGCGAGGAGTTCAGATCATTCCTCTCATTATGAAGAAATAAATATTTATTTTGAAATACTTTTCCTCGCCATAAGAACATGTGAAGTTCAGATATATTTTTTTTTATTGAATCCGCTGAGGTGAAGAAATACTTCTCTCGACACAAAGTAATATTCTTTTGCCACATATGAAAGTCAATATGCTCTTGGAATAACGTCAGTTCCCTCAGTTTGAGAACTCTTTTCTATGTGTGTAATATCGTACTATCACGCCTAGCATTGAATGCTTTACTGCCAACGAGTTGTAAAAAAAAATCCAACAGGGATTCCATGTAATATAATTCATAGAAAAAAATAAATAAGAATGCTAAACGTTTTCTAAGGAACAAATCTAGCATCTACCTCATTTGGTTTAGTTAAATGAATGGACGCGATAAAAGTGTTTGTTCGTTGCTGCTTGCATTTATATCGCACATCTCAGATCTGTTTAAATGTTACCAATGTTACTGTATTTTTAAAATTTGTTACTGAAGTTTTTGCATGCATCAGATCTAAGCTCTATTTCAACAGCATTTATTTCTCGTATAGTTATCATAGGAAAAATTGTGTAGCACAAAGTACCTATATATTAGATAGCTTAGTTTAAATTTGAACGAAAGTATTTGCAAAACAAATGAACGTTCGATCGTTAATAATTTGACCCCTCTTTTGGCAAAATATAAATAGGGTTGTGAACTTATCATTGAAGTTGAAACTTCGATAGATACAATGTTAAAATATTATGGGCTCAATACTTACAAAAATGATATTGAAAATCATTTTCAACATGCCCATAGTATTTCTTCAGAGTGAATTGCTTTACAGTAGTGTTTCAAGTTTAACATATTGGGATGATAAAGAACCTAATTTTATTTCAATATAGTTCTTCAAAGTGACGACTGTTGACATTTAATTAGGGTGTTCACAATAATTATTATCGGTAGAGGTAAAAAGCACCACAGTCGGAAATTTTTGAAGGCGCATTCATCATTTGAAAAAAATATTTGCTTGCTTTATCTTTACGGTTAATATTGCATGCAACAATGCAAATAATAATAAGGTAGTGTCAGGTGGGGTAATTGTAAAAACGGGGTAATTGTAAACACCATTGGTAAAACTGTCAACTTTATTTTTCTTATCTACAGTTGACACCATTGCTCTCTTTGTATTGTCTGCTTTCATTGGCAAGTTTGAGGTTATATTAAAATGGTTTGTTTGGCAATAACATGCATTTTATATTTTATTGGTTTTAAAAATTGAAATTCATTCTAACATTGATCTAAGAAAAGTGTTGTGTTTTGGATTCAATATAGTGGTAAGTAAAAATATCATTAATTACTGATGGCAATAGGCATTGAAAACAATGTGAAATATTTTTGTTCTAAATTTGAAGGTTATTGAAAAAATATTGGGATGTTTGCATTTACCCCCGATTTTTGTGTAATGGGGTAATTGTAAACAACACATATGGGGTAAATGTAAACAGCATTTTCCAGTAGTTTTTCGTATATTTTATTGTTTGTTTATGCTGATTATGAGCGTTAAACATTTAGTACAGGTCCAATATGCCAAGAAGTTACATTAGAAAGAAGCAACCACCCAATTACTCTCTGGAAGACATAAAGCATGCTGGCAACACAACCTATCGCCAAGCAGAAGAGAGATATGGGATTCCTATTTCAGTTATTTATCATCGAATAAAAGGTTGAAAAGTCTCCCTGAACAGAATTGGTGCTGGTCAACCTCCGGTACTTAATCCTGACGTTGAAAAGCAAATTGCAATATGCTTGATAGCTCGGGCACAAATTGGCTTTCCTTGCGATAAGGAAGAACTGAAACAATTGGTGTCTGAATATGTGAAAGCAAATAACATACTATCAAGTCCATTTCATGATAATTTACCAGGGGAAGACTGGTACCAAGGTTTCATGCAGAGAAATAATAATATCAGTCTAAAAAAAGCTGAACACCTTCAGAAAGTTCGAAAAACTGCTCGGGATCCAGCAGATGTTTACGATTTTTATTCAAAATTGGAGATCTATAAAAATATGATCTGGAGGGACCTAATAATGCTAGATTCATTTTTAGCTGCGACGAAAGTGGTTTTGCTAGTGATCCTAGTCGACTGAAGGCACTTGGCGAAAAAGGCAAGCCTCTTTGTAGAGTATCAGGTCGATCTGGGCGAGAATCAACTACTGTTTTGATGTGTGTGTCAACTGATGGATCTTTTCTTCCTCCATTAATTGTTTTCAAGGGGGCTGCTGTTCAGGCACGTTGGACATCTACAGAATCGTATCCGGGAACCCGATATGCTGCTTTCTCAAATGGGTGGATGGAGGAACCACACTTCTTTTCCTGGTTTAGTATTCGGTACAATAATAGTGAACCAAGCTGCAGTTTTGTTGTACGATGGCCACTCAAGTCATTACAGCTTAAGGATAGTAGAGGAAGCAATAAACAATAAAATAGAATTTCTGCGCTTTCCTGCACACTTGACCGACAGAATCCAGCCATTAGATAAATGTGTATTTGGATCAATTAAAGTGAAATGGGATAAAAAATTGGTACAGTATGGAAAAACCCAAGTTGAACAAGGAACTGGACGTCTTAGCAAGGCACAATTTGGTATTTTACTTGGAGAAGTGCTGCGTGAATCACTGCTTTGAAAACATATTGTTAGTGGCATTGTCTTAACTGGAACATATTCTATTGATGCATCTAAATTTCCTGAAAACCTATTTGACCCATTAGACCTTCAGAGGTGCAAAAATAGGAAACATGCAACTAAGCATTTAACACAACACATTACATTGCATTACAACCCCCAAGAAAATAATGGTTTTTTGCTTTCAGAACCATTAACTTCCTCTAGTGTCATCCAACCAATGCATCACACAATGCATAAAACACCTACAAAAAGTGTTATTGCGGCATGAAAATTTGAAGATTCTTTAAGCCCAGAAATAGAAAATGTGGCAACCGATTTGTCAATGAGAATGAATGAACCTTCACCAATGAAACCTTTAGATAATCCTCGAACCATAGTGGAAATATTTCTTCAGTATTACAAAAAAAAATCGAGGCCAGCAGTTGAAGAAAAATAATGCTACTGTGGATCGAAGATTGACCCAGTCTAGTTATGGGGAAGTGTTAACTCCAGAAGAGGTGATGATGAAGTTGAAAGAAGTTGAGGAGAAGAAATCAAATAAGAAAAATTCCTGTACAAAAAGAAAGATACAAAAAAATTCAGATAAAGAAAAGAAAATCAAGAAGACAAGAATCCTAGAAGAAATTGAAATAAAAGAACAAGATGAAAGTGAGAATAATTTCGGGAATAGTACCGATGACGAAACTGAAGAGCAATTTAGAATTAATATGGAAATAGATAATACACCCGAGGTTAGTTACGAACCACCTGATCGTAATGGGATTGTTCCAGGTTGCTATGTTCTATACTGTGCTGCCACAACCTACAATTTAGTCACGTGAACGCAAGCTAATTTATGTTTTTCCAGGCTCTGTGCCAGTAAATGAAAAAAAGTAGTTATACTATTTTAATTATAAATAAAACATTTTCACTTTGTTAAAAATATATGTTAATAAAATTTTACCTGAAAACATATGCCGTTTGATTATTTATTTTACATGTTATATGTAAGTCACTGATAGGTAAAGCCTGTTCCAGGTTAGACACTCGAATTGGGGTAATTGTAAACAGCCACATAGGTCGTTCAAATTCTGTGGTCAGATAACTGACAGACATGTTTACAATTCCCCAATCCCCATTTCATTTGCTACCATATTTTCTGAAATAGTTGTTTACAATTACCCCTTCACCACAGGGGTAATTGTAAACTGATGGGGGGTAATTGTAAACAATATTTTAGGCATTTAAATTAACATTATTACCATTATATAGGTACAGAACATGAAACACAAAGTGTCAAATAATATTATTTTTATTATGAAATTCTTAAAAATTAGTATTTATGTATTTTATGACACCAAAATTTCCAAATTGGTAAAAAGTGTTTACAATTACCCCACCTGCGTATAGCAGAAAAATCCTAACGTTAAAAACGAACTCTTTCATCTTGTTGTGGCACATGTGTACGTTTTTTTATTTTTGCATATAAATTAAGCCAATTTATAGGTATCCTTGTTTAAATATATCAAACAAGAGTAGCAGGGTGCGATTAGTTTGATATACTGTACAATTAGTTCTTTATATTGTTCCATTTCAAAAATGTCCATAGGTTTTTATAACAATTATTTTATGGTAGAATTTGAAGTATGTGCCGGAGCCCCATCCTGCTGAAAGGTAAACTCGTGTGTGACGTTTTCGATATACGACACATAATGCCCCAAATTACCTGGTTGATAAACTTCGGAGTTAATGTTACCATCAACAAAATATAGCCGTGTTTTATCAGAAATGGAGATGCCAAGAGATACCATTAGTGATGTCGTAAAATCTTCCCGTGGTAGATTTTTCGACGGTATGTCTCGTTTTCTTTCAACATTAACGTCCACCTTCTTATTTTGTGAATTTTTCTGTAGTGAATACTTTTTCATCCGTGATCCATATTTTATTAATTTGATTTAATGTGCGAAACCTTCTTAAGAAGCGTTGCTGGCAACTCTCCAATCGTTTTTGTTGGATATTTTCAGCGGTTTTTTGACAATATATCTTTTTAAAAACTTTTAAATTAATGTTCTTATTATTCTTGTTGTCCTACTTAACTTCCTACAACTTATTAATTGTCCAGAGGTCTTAAACGTTCTATGTTTTTCCTCACTCGTTAAATATTGATTTCCGACTAGGCTTAATTCGTAAGAACCCATTGGTTTCCGCTAAATGCTTTAAAAATAATTTACAGTAGGTACTTAAGGCCCGATCTTTTTCGGGAAACAATTTAAGTGATTTCTTTGCGCCATAGTTACGCGAATCTCTCAGATGATTGATTAAAATTTCAGTCTCATAATAAGTAAAGTCCAAAAATTTCTTCTGCAAAGATTTGTACCTGAAAATATAGGCTGGAATGGAATATCGTGAGAGCCATACAAAAACCTGCATGTTACAGATTTTGCTAATGCATTAGATAATCCAGAACCTGATAAAAGAAAAGCAATTGGGTACATTGACGGAACTTTTCGAGCACAGAGACAGTCTTTCTGCGGACATAAGGGATACAATCTGGTTAAACTAGCCTCGATTGTAGCCCCAATGGCTCGAGAGATAGAAGATTTAGGAAATTGGTTCTATGCTAACGACATATTTATAGCAGACCAAGGGTATAGAGATGCACTTCCAATGTTGGAAGATCTGGGAATCCATGGCCCATCCAACGTCGAACAAATGAACACCAATTATCCACAAAGAAGGGCAATAGTAACAAAAGCCAGATGGATTATAAAGTCGTGGAATGGACATATGAAAGTAATTTTTAGGTTCCTTAATGAAATGATTCCAACCACATGCGTTAGTCATTTGGACGATTCCTACACAATTTGAGGGCAATCATAAATATCGAGAAGCTATACTAATTCAAAGAGGAGTCGCCCAATTAGCAGAACAGATATAGAAAGACCTCGTGCAGCCAATATTTTTCAGGAAACAGTTGATCGACATTAACAAAATGTTTGTTTTGTAAGAAGAGCTAGATGAAGGCCGTTCCAAGAGATCTTAATTTTGCTGTTGCTCATCCTTATATTTGAAACGTATTGGAGGTTCTCTTTTATTTGTATAGGTATCAATCAGATGACTAGTCAGATCTGAAGCAATTGGACAGATTATGAGAAATGTAAAAATAAACCACGAGCTAGTTAGTAGCTTTAACGTTTTTTCTTCGTTGGACATTATTTCTACATAATTCTTTGCATAGATGCACTACCTAATTTGAGATGCAAATTTAAAAGTGACAAAAGCATAATATGATAAAAAAATTATTTGT
>MU185187.1:46788-108202 GCA_016904865.1 Pissodes strobi
TTTCCAACTTTAGAATAAGTGAAACCAGTTATATAATAACATATTTCTGCTTTATCTTCTAAACCCTTTTCTATACATAAACACACGAAAACTTGTTGCGGAAATATATAATTTTTTATTTTTTTATTAGAATATTATAACCTTTAAAATAATTGAAATCAGTTACATGAATGCATATTTTTGTTTCACAATTCACACATTCTTCTAAACATAAACACACAAAAATATCCTTGCGGAAATTCGTCATTTTCATTTTTTGATAGAGAAAGCCTTTCTTCACGGAAGTGCGTAGTGGCTTAAACGAGACGAAACTAACCAAAGCTAACCTAAACTAACCAAAGCTAACCCAAACTAACTAAAGCTAATCCAAACTAACCAAAGCTAACTGAAATTGTTTCGCCTAGGCTTGCGTGAAGAAAGGCTTGCGCTTCGCGCAATCCTTTCTTCACGCGGGTGCGTAGTGGCTTAAACGAGACGAAACTAACCAAAGCTAACCCAAACTAACCGAAGCTAACCTAAACTAACCAAAGCTAAACTAAACTAACCATAGCTAACCTAAACTAACCAAAGCTAACCCAATCTAACCAAAATTATTTCGCATAGGCTTGCGGGAAGAAAGGCTTAAACGAGACGAAACTAACCCAAACTAACCAAAGCTAACCCAAACTAACCAAAGCTAACCTAAACTAACCAAAGCTAACCCAAATTAACTCAAAAAATTAAAATGACTTATTTCCGCAAAAAGTTTTTTGCGGTATTATGTTTAGAAAAATATTTAGAATGTAAAACAGAAACATGCTTTCATGTAACTGATTTCAGTTATTCTAAAGTCGAAAAAATGAAAATGAAGCATTTCCGCAGAATTTTTTTTATGATTTTGTATTTGGGGAGTTGGCTCTATACTAAATAAACAAATATTTCTTACATAACTGATTAAAAAATAATGGGAAAATTATCCAAATACAGGTTTTAGTTAAATTATCATATAAAGAAAAATCTAATTTTCTGGAAAACAAAACATTTGCGAAGAAAAGAAACTTTATTTTTTGCTAGTATTCTTGTGTAGAATCGTCCTATAGAACGATATTTTTTATAGCCGATTTCCGCTAAAAGAAACTTGAGCCCACTGCTATAACTTGTCCTTATATATATTTTTTTACCTTCTCCCTCTGACAACTATACGTCAATTACCAACATTATTCAGTACGGGTTTTTTCAACAGCACGCGTAGCCATGCACCGATACAATTCACCTTGGAGCCAACTTAAATTTTCTCTAATTGCTCTATAGTTGAGTTAATATCATTATAGAAAACTCTCCAGAAAACCTTAAAGTATGAAAATATACTTGTTTACCAAAATTACACTAACGATTTCCCAACATATCTTTGTGCCCCCAATAGTAATCACATATGAGTATGAACTAATCATTATTTTACACACAGTTTTATATTGTGCTTTCAAATTGATGATATTTTATCAATAAAGAAATATTTTATATCTGCATTTTCGGAAGAAACTATTTAAAATATTTTCTAATAATATACTTTACACGATTCCTGCAAAGAATAAAGTACGGGTTGAAGACAAAAAATATGGTGTTAATTCTATAATATTCAATAATGCTAAATTTATTAAAACTTAAAAAACGGCTCGTTCACTGCTTCTAAACTATGCTATGCAATTAATGCATGTTGCAGATTGTCTTTTAATTGTACTCACATCAGAGAATATACCTAACACACGAAATTAGTTCCACCGAAATTAAGACTTAATATACAATACATATGTTTAGGGATTTATACCTCAGGTTGTTTTAGTTTTTGAACTATTGCACAACACAGCAAATTAAGAGGAACACAGCGAATTTCAGATACTTTATTATTACTATTTACTTGTCGCCGTATTTTAATTTTTTAGTTGCGTTTATATTTTATTACATTTGTTATTACTCTATCTAAATATCTGATGTCGAGAATTTTAAAAATTATGAAAAATATGATATGTTAAAGTGTTTTATACCAATGAAAATAGTGATGACGCGGCACACCTGTATTTTCAGAGGTAAATCAAGGATTTATAAGGTAATTTTGCCAGTTATTCGGCTTTTCATAATTGATAGATATGCAGAACGGCGACAACCAAACAGAGCCATTTTTATCAGAATTAAAACCAATCTTGTCAATTTTGGATCATTTTTAAAACTTCAGCTAAAAGTAAACCACAAAAACGCTGCAAGTTCATGCAAACAAATTGAAGAAGGAGTAGAAGTACCAAAATCCAGAGTTCAAGAAATACTAAGTTCATGCCGATAATCCGACCAAATTGAAGGAGTAGAAATTCCAAAATCCAGAGTTCAAGAAATACTAAAAAAAAAAAACATCATTTGAAGCTTTATAAGTTTAAATTGGTATATAATTTGCATTCAGGGGATCCTTAGTTGTCTAGACTTTTATAACTGGTATTATACAAAATACCAACAGTAACCCTGATTTTTACAGACGAACGATATGGTCGGATGAATCCTTTATTACTAGTGACGAAATATTAAATAGACAAAACACCAGATACTGGTCGCAGGAAAATGAACATGTTATTTAGGGAGCGTCAGAGCAGATTTGGTTTCAGTGCTTCATATTTAGATCTACTATATAATTTCTTTTTAGAAATGAAGTCTATCGGGAAACAGATATCTTCAAATATTGGAAAATATTTGCTGTTAAAGAATATATTTTTCAGCAAGGCTCATAACTCTATTTGGAAAATAATTTTCCTGGCCATTCATGGTTTCATAAGATGGTTTCCACCAAATTACCTGATTTATCAATCTCTGATTTTTTTTCTAAGATTATTTAAAAAATAGGATACATCGTAACCGACATCCAACGTAAGGCTACTCAAAATTTATAAATTTACAAGCACAACCAATTATCCTTTTAAATGCACTATGAAGAGTGTAAAAAATGTGGAATATTGTGATGAGCATAATCAATTCGAACAGTTTCTGTAAAGTAAATTCTATTCATATAAAATAACCCCGTAGGTTTTTACTAACTATACCTATGTGGTAGGTACTAGGTATGTAGGCATGATATGACAAGTAATAAAGTAGGTAATTATTATTCCTTCAAATTTAATTTGAAAACAATCATAATTTTATAATTACTAAGTAAAAGCAATTTGTATTAATTGCAAATGAAAGCATATCTTTTAATTTCAGGTAATAATTACATAGAGATGCATATGTAACAGCTAGGATTACCAACTTCATTTTTCAATTTATCGCAAAAGAGATGCTCAAAAATCGTGACAGCCGCTTAAAAATAAAAAAATGCCTTAAATGCCAGTTAGCTAGGGAGGTGGCAACCCTAGTAGCAATAATAGTAGTTTTAGTTTGACTTCCAAAATCGTTTTTAAATAGAAATGCAAACAATCTCGAAAAAAATATTACTCATCCTAAGCGTTTGTTAATTAATATAACAAAAAAAAACATTTTTTGTAGCAGTCATCCAAAGCCCATTACAAAAAAAATGTGCATACTTTAGAAAAATTGTGATTTACTGACTTCAATAACAAAAAATAACTATAACATATTAAGTACATGTTTTTGAAAAGCTAATGACCAGCCCGAACGAGCTATGAACAAATATACAGAATGCGCCATTTATCATGCATCATATCTCAGAAATTAGTGCAATTAGAAATATGTAGGTAAGTACTGAATTCTACGTAAAAATCCTATACGTAGCAATTTTTACTTTTACAATACGGAGCTACGAGGGGTGGCCAAAAATCGTCTTGTTCTTCATCTCAAAACCGAAGTGACCTAGCAAAAATCTATTGGCGACATTTTTTGTTTCAAAAAAAATAGGACCATATAGCGAAAACCGCGTTCCTCTAACCCAGCCTAAAAGCGAGCAACCCCCAATTATAAAGGAAATGGAAAACCCTCTAATTCCATTAAACCGCCAAATCAGCTCACTTTTAAAAATTATAAATACATGTTTTATACTCTTTTTTTTAGGTATTTCTTTCCTCTTTGGCCTTCTCATTTAGAATGTTTTATACTGCAATCAGGCACAGACAGTTTATGAAAGTTGTGAAGCTATATGGAATATACCCTTTCAAAAATATTTGTCTTCCCCATCAAGAAAGACATATTTTCATCAATCGCGGAGCAGTTTTACAGCAAATGGAAATTTCCTAACTGCGTTGAAACTATCCATGTGAAACATATAAAAATTAAATATTTCTTCTACGACCGCGTGTTTTTGCCCACATTGGGTCAATTTTCTGCACTAGTGCAGAAAACTACTGCGAAAAAAATTCAATCGCGCGCTACTGCAAGAAAACGAAAATGTGCTAATTTTGACATTAACATAAATTGTATTAATTTTACCTCTAAAATTATTACTACTCTTACTAATTTTAACATTGAAATGTTTCTGTTATCCAAATCTCAAATAGTCAAAAAGTGATTGCTACATTCGCCCCACGACGTCATACGCGTGAGAGATCGCTTCAAATATTTTTAACATTGAAAATGAAATGAAATGAAATGTTTATTAAATCCCTCAGACACAATTACATGTATGGATTAAGTCAAAATATGCAGTGACTGTTCAGTCACTACTACAAAGCATACCTAGACACGAAAGAAAAAAAAAACATCAGTAATCATAATATTCTTCCAAACTATAAAACGACCGAGCCACTAACAAGTCGTGAATACTATTTCTAAAGGAATTTTCATTCGTAATATTTTTAAATCTGTTTGGAAGTTTATTATATAATTTGATACCCCTATAATATATATTATTTTCCACTAACTTGAAAGAATGTATTGGATATACGAGAGCCTGGCAACCACGAGTATCATAGTCATGAAAAAACGACTTTTGTTGAAATTTTCTTATATTTTTTCTTACAAAGAGAAGGACTTCAAATATATATAATGAAGGTAGTGGCAGAATCCCGTACCTCCGAAAAAGGGGCTTGCACGAGGCCAGTCTCCTCTCCCCAGCAATTGTGCGAATTGCTCGCTTTTGAATTTTAAATGCTCGTTCCAGAAAGGAAGAACCACCCCAAAAAATTAATCCGTACTTCAGACGGCTATAAAATTGAGCATAATAATAAGAGAGCAAAACTTTTTTGGAACTTATTTGTCTTAGTCTAAACAAAGCATATGATGTTATGGCCAATTTTTTACATAGTTCATCAATATGAACACTCCAGCCAAGCCCATCATCGAGGTGAACACCCAAAAATTTAACGGAACTGACTTGTTGTATTGATTTACTATTAATCCTTAACAGATATGACTCTTTAGTGGACCTAGACCGGAGTGCAAAACTCACGAAGTTTGTTTTTGAAATATTCAAACACAGCTTATTCGCATTAAACCATTTATGGAACTTGTCCAGCATACCCTGAGCCAACTTAAGCGTGCCTTCCAATGAATTGTCTGCAACCAAATAACTAGTATCGTCTGCAAACATGGTTATGTTATCGCCGTCACAGATGTCTGGCAAGTCATTCACAAACAAAAGAAACAATAGGGGACTCAAAATGGACCCCTGAGGTACCCCGCAAGTAACGTTCAGCTTACTTGATCTTGTACCATCAATATCTACAAACTGCTGACGATGACAAAGATACGATCTGAACCAATCGTGAATTTTACCCCTCAAACCACTGTCAAAAAGTTTACTCAGCAGTATAGCATGATCCACCAAATCAAAGGCCTTGGAGAGATCCATGAACAGGCCAATGCACTTGTTTTTATTATTTAAATGTTCATATATATTATTTAATAAAAAGCTAACAGCGGAATGTGTAGAGTAGCCGCGACGAAAACCATGCTGCGAAGGCTTCAGTATATTAAACCTTTCAAGAAAAGATATAATTTGATTATATACAACACGCTCTAGGATCTTCGACAATGTTGGCAAGACAGCTATCGGTCTGTAATTCTAAACATCCCGTGGATCCGCCTTTTTGTATAGAGGAACAACCTTAGCAACCTTCAGAGAGTCGGGAAAAATCCCATTGGCCAGAGAGTTATTGATAAAAAATGTCAATGGATACAATAAAAAATCAGCAGACTTTTTGAAAACTATAGAAGGTATATTATCCATTCCTGCAGAATTAGATTTTTTTATTTTTCCAATTGTTTCTCCAATTTCATATTCATTTACAAGTTGAACCATCATGGAATTAGGAGTTCGGTTCTTGATTTGTGGCCCGTCAACGACTACAGAGTTCCCCAAAAGACTCACAGGAAGATTAACAAAGTATTGATTAAAACAAGTGGCGATATCATTTTTGTCTGTCAATATGACGTCATTGTCACCTCGTACTTCACAGATCCCCCTTCTTTCCTTCTTACTATTCTTAATATCATTATTTATAATTTTCCAAGCTGCTTTAGATTTATTATCAGATTGAAGAAAAAACTCATCATTATGCATTTGTTTGGCTTTTTTTAGAACATTTCTGTAATTTTTTTTATACGATCTATAATAAGCATCGTCAAGATCAGACTTGCTCTCCATTTTTTTTCTAAACCGAACCTTGAGAGTTTGGGATGACTTCCTTATACCTGCCGTTAACCAGGGTTTCAGTCCATGATCACTCTGTCGCTTCTTATCAATTTTTTGTAACGGAAAACATATACTGAAATAGTACTGCAAATAATTAGAAAACTCACTGAAACCCTGATCCACACCCTCAGCCTGAAACACATCCTGCCAGGTCTCCCCGCTCAAATATGCTCTGAATTGACCAATATTCCTGTCAGTGAAAAATCTTTTTTGAATCGCATTATTCATATTGGTTTCAAAAGGAATCTCTATAGTTTGAGCCGAGTGATCCGACAGACATCCCTCCCAAACAGAACACTGCACATGTTTCTGTTATCCTAGTATAGGGCCTCAAACGTTAACGTCGTGAGTATACGACGCGACGTTAACGCCTCAAATCGTCAAAAAGTGCATGCTACATTTGCCACACATGACGTCATACGAGTGAGGGATCGTGTTAGTTTGCTTATTTAAACTTAAATTTGATTAGAACGTATGGGTATTCTAATGACTAAAATAAATTGGAACAAACTGAAACTAACCGAAAGTTGATTGAACGACTAACCAAAACTAACCAAAAGCACCAAAACGGGCTAAAACGTATCGAAATAGATTAAAAATATTGAAGTAAGTTAAAAGTAACTCAAATTAACCGAATTTTGGCGACTAACCAAAAACATTAAAATTGCTTATAACGTACCGGAACCGGTTTAAATGACTAAAATATATGAAAACTAATTGAACTTTATAGAAAGTTCATTGAACGATTAACTAACCAATTGTAACCAAAAGCATCAAAACGGGCTAAAACGGTTCGAAATGAACTAAAAATATTGAAGTAAGCTAAAACTAACTCAAATTAACCGAATTTTGGTGACTAACCAAATCTAACCAAAAACATTAAAATTGCTTTTAACGTACCGGAACCGGTTCAAATGACTAAAATAAATTGGAACTAACTGAAGGTATATAACCGAAAGATAATTGAATAACTAACCAAAAGTAACTAAAAGCATAAAACGGGCTAAAACGTTTCGAAATAGATTAAAAATATTGAAGTAAGTTAAAACTAACCTATATTAACCGAGTTTTGGTGAATAATCAAAACTAACCAAAAACATTGAAATTGCTTATAACGTATCGGAACCGGTTGAGATGATTAAAATAAATTGGAACTAACTGAAAGTAACCGAAAGATGATTGAATAATAATTAAACAAAACTAACCAAAAGTAACTAAAAGCACCAATACGGGCTAAAACATATCGAAATTAATTAAAAATATTGAAGTAAGTTAAATTTAACCCAGATTAAGCGAATTTTGGCGACTAACCAATAATACCCAAAAACATTAAAATTGCTTATAACGTACCGGTACCAGTTCAAATGACTAAAATACATTAGAACTAACTGAACATTACCGAAAGTTGATTGAACGACTAACCAAAACTAACCGATAGTAACTAAAATCATCAAAACGGGCTAAAGCGCATCGAAATAGATTAAAAATATTGAAGTAGGTAAGTTAAAACTAACTCAAATTAACCGAATTTTGGTGACTAACCTAAAATAACCAAAAACGCTAAAATTGGTTAGGATAACGTATCGGAACTGGTTCAAATGATTAAAGTAAATTAAATCTAACTGAAATTAACCGAAAGTTGATTGAACAACTAACTAAAACTAACCAAAAGTAATCAAAGGCACCAAAAAGGGCTAAAACATATCGGAACAGATTAAAAATAGTAAGGTAAGTTGAAACTAACTTAAATTAACCGAATTTTGGCGACTACCTAAAGTCAACCAAAAAGTATGGAATTGGTTATAACGTATTGGATCCGGTTAAATTGACTTAAATAAATTAAAAGTAATCAAACCTAACCAAAAGCTGATTGATTCTTTAACCAAAACTAATAAAAAGTAACCAAAAACACCAAAAAGAGCTAAAACGTATCGGAACAGATTAAGAATTGCGTACTTTTTTGTACATACCTCGCGATATGTAAGAAACTAATCAAGATCACTACAATTTGTCTTATAATTGATACAGGAAATGTTGAACAACGTCATTAAATTAATTACGGTTCCCTGAAGAACGTGGTTTTGAAGTAAAACTAGGTAAAACCTTAAATTGTACTTTTTGTGCAGCCATTTTTTTTAGTTAGCGACGAACTTTTTTGTTTTAAGAATTTTTCAGAATTTTAGCTGAGTGTTGTGCTTTGACAAGCTTATCAAATTGATAAATCTTTCTCATCATTCACTGAAGCATACATCAAAATAATAAAAACTCAGCTTTATAGATGGTAGCTGATAGCAAAGGGCAATTATAATATGTTTTATTAATATTGATAAAGCTCCTCAACTTTATTATCTTTATTTCTGAAAATCTTTTGATGATGAGTGCTGCTGTCAACAAAATAGTATATCAAATCAAAAGTCAACTCAACTTCCATCTTGAAGGATGATGTTAATGCTGTAGAGAAAGTTGTTATTGAAGCTGCTTATTTTCTAAAACAACATAGCGAACAACGTTTTGTAGAAGACAATTTAAACATTGTAAGTGATAGTTTAACATCGGAAACAGATCAAATTCCAGCTAAAAAGTATTTTTAAAAGAACTAATACTTTTATTAAAAACCACTTCTAAATACAACAACCCTATTTTGTAGCATTTTATTTTCGATATCACATGCATACACATTTTTTATGCCGTTCTGGAAACATAATATAATATCTATCTATTCTTGTTGTAGTTTATATACTTCAAGATATATTTTAAACAAACCACTATATATTTATCAATCAATAGCCATAGTCCGTATTTCTTACATCATAGCATATTATAATAATTGTTAAACCACTTATAATAATAATTATGTTCTTTTCTGTGATAGGTATTGCACCCAAACAATTTTTTTTGTTATTTTGGTAAATGGCATGCAATTAACTATTAAAAATAATTTAGATACGTATTTTGAATTCAAAAAATAACAGAACTATAGTTTATATATGAACAAATACGTTTTCCATTGTCTGCCTGCCTGCTCCCTAACCGCAACACCATCTTATATATAGATATCAGGCCTTTTAGTTCAGAGGGTCTTGGCTAAGCCAGATCTACGTCCACGTGTGTCCAAATAATGCGAGAAGAAAAGAGCTCATCCTAAACATAAATCAGAAGAATTAAATGAAATCGTACTTTCAAATATATGATGTAATATGTACACGTTAAAAGCCTGCCAATAAGATAATTTGTTTGCGTAGTAACAAAGTTAACACGCAAGAAAGTACCATTAGGCTCTTTGAAGAATATGCAGAACGAAGTAATGCTGATGGTTCCTTCTCCCCTACCATGACATATACGTGCGATAAAACAATCAGAAGCTTTTAATTAATAGGATAATTCTATAGTTATTTAATGCATCAATTCGGCATGAATATGTAATTTTTCCAAGTTAAAATACAATAAATATTGCCAAGAATCTCCAGGTCATTATCTAGAAATTAACCATGCCCTTGAAATGGGAATTAAAAACATTCCACGATATCAACAAACACATCTTTTATAAAGACGTATACATAAATTCATTAGGCGCAGCATTGTGTCCAGGGAGAACGTGGTAATAAAATAATAAAATTTATTAAACGGGTCTTTTATAATTGAGAAAGACCCAAATGGCCTGGGTGTGTTTGCCACTGATAAGAGAATGACTCGGTCCGATAATGCACTCATTTTGTCGGCTCGCAGTGGACCCACTTAGGCTTCTTTATGGACTTTTAAAATATCTTTTGTATTTTTATTTTGGACGAATTACCACCGAGAAAATTATTTTTTATCTGTGATTATATCCTGTTTTAAATTGTTTTTGTTCGGTATGGAAACGTATTTCGAAAAGAGTTTCAGGAATAACTGCATGGAGAAAGTCAAACAGTCAAATATGCTCCTAACAAAGAAATATATTTTGTAAAGAGAGACTCTTAGCACAATTGGCTTAATCAATAACATTGAACTTTTAATAACATAATTTTTGAAGAGACATAAGCTTACATAAAAACTTCTAAATGACCTTATAGGGAAGAGCACAATAACTTCATAGTCTCCATGGATGGGTAAAATGCTTTTCTGGAAGAAAAGACTGTATATTTGGTAAAGCCTTCTTTTTCATATTTTTAAAATATTGCTATAAGGATTATTTTCTTATAAAGTAACTGGTTCACACATTTGAAATGAAATACTTGTACATTCAATACCAAACATACAATTTTTATACCCTATCACCGTTGCTCCAAGTGATGTCAAAGAAACCTAATGATTAAAATATCGTAAAGGTATACAAGACCATATAACCAACACCGTTGATTGAGAAGTAGGGTAGAAGCACCAGTAAATGAACGGCACCAGTAAATAAACAATTTGGAACTAATTCGCGATTATTAAGATTATGTCGCATCTCTCTACCCCACAGAGGTTTGCTATGTGATTCTTAACTCTGTCTCTGTTTGTCGAAAGCGTCGGTTAGTAATTCAGTTCCAGAGAATGATCGGTAGAGACGTGTTTGTGGCAGCTGATTTGTTGATAGTTGTTAGAGATCAAGGCCTAATAAGGAACGATGTAAGTGAAAATAACAGCTAATAAGGTATCTGCACTCCTAAGTTCTAAAATTATTGAATATCTAAAACGAATATTTACATTTTAAGGTATTTACTAGTCTACATAACCTCTAAACTTTGTGTAATGACGGGAGAAATAACAAATATATCGTTCATTCACTGGGTTAGTTGGTTCACCCCAGTGAATAAACAAATTGTTCATTCACTGGGTCGGGCTAGGATTACACCTATAATATCATTACATACCTTAAAAAAAGCAAACCTAAGTGCAGATTAAAATTTTCTACTTGGATAATTTATTTAATGGCCCTGTCCAGTAAATGAACGACCTTTAAGTTGGCGTTCATTTATTAGATCAGGCTGTTTGAGTGAATGAACTTGCAAACTTAAATATAAAATATGACTAAAATTTTGAGCTTTTAAGCTTATATTAGCATTTTTATTGAATTCCTTGACAGGTCAAAGGATGATAGAAAGAAGTATATCGGATTTCAGTATTCTGAAGAAGACCTTCAAGAGGCACTGCAAAAGATAAATCAGAAAACACTATCGATTATTGGTGCAAGTAGAAGCTATGGAGTAGCAAAAAGCACACTCTTTAACAAATCAAAAGGAAAGGACCCTTTAGTCCGAAAAATGGGCCCAACCCCAATTTTGACGACCGATGAAGAAAATCTTTTAGAAAACTGGATTCTGTCAAAAGCAATTCAACGATTTCCCATGCATGCTGATGAAGTGAAGGACTCTGTCCAACGAGTTTTAAAGACAATCCAAAGAGAAAATCCATTTATTGATGACAGACCTGGTCGCAAGTGGCTAAAATATTTTTACAAAAACATCCAAAAATATACATTCGAAATACTGAAATCATATCGACCTCCAATTACAGAAGCAGCCATTACAGGTTGGTTCCAGGAATTACATAATTATTTACAGACTGAAAATTGCACAGACATACTAAACGATCCAACTAGATTTTTTAATGCAGGTGAGACCGGCTTCAGACTTTTCCTAAGAGTGGCAAAGTGTTGGGTCCAAAAAATTACCGAAATTTCTACGAAATCGCAAGTGGCCGGAAAAGAAATGAATTACTGTACTTTGTACTTTTTCTGCCTCAGGGGCAACTATTCCCCCTATAATTGTATACCCCTACAAACGCATTCCGAGAGATATAGCGCTGACTGTTCCTGAAGATTCTGAAAAAACTGGGATGTTTCGAATGTCAGGAAATTGGCGAATATAAATAATCTTAGTATCTACCTACTATAATACCTACATACTTGTATTTCGTTTATTTTTGCAATATATTTTTTTAGTAAATTCTATAATAGTTTTCCTCTTTTCTATATAGGTACTTTCTTAGTTCATTTACTAGACTAGGGTCGTTTATTTACTGGTATTGAGTGTTCATTTACTGGGATTTTCTGAATAAATTAACCTTTAATTTTTATTTTGTTGCATGTCATTATAAATACTTTAATTTATTAATAACATTGGTTATTTAAGTATTTTAGCATTATATAGAAATTTAAATGACGTAAATGTTGGTTGTGGTATAATTATAGTGACAACTCAAAGATAAAGAAGGCCTTAACCGTTCATTCACTGGTGCTTCTACCCTACTTCCGGTCCATATATTATCTTTAATTGAAACTCACAATTTCTTATACTCTGCAATGTGCACATAATGTAAAGCAAAATAGAGATAACGCGATATCTGGCTATTTAAAGGTAATAATATTAATGGAGATTAAAAGGACTCGGTCTCTTTAATTTAGAGGGTTATTAAAATATGCTTTTATAGCCTCTTAGTTTTAAAATCAGTTATAATTATATAATAATTTATAAAAACAAGCTTAATTGAAACGAAACTACCACTGAAGGGTGTTTTTTTTTGAAACAAAACTTAAAGCAAAACTTACTAAACTAAGTAAACTTTGATTAAAATAAGGGGATTGAATCGAAGGCTATAAATAATAATTTCATGTGTTATTGAAAGAATTTGTGTAGCTTTAAATTAGTAATTTCCGCCCCCTGAAATAAGGAATATACAGTTTTAATTTAGCGTGCATGTAGCAATTATTATCTAGATAAAGAAAAAACAATCACGTTCTCCTTAGGCGTCCGAATAGAAACGATTCCAAATTATTCCTAAAAAAATAGTGGCAAATACTAGCAGCTCCTCAGTAATTAACTTTACATAATGTACCAGATGTGTGCTTCTTCAGCTATCGTCTTAATACGTAAAGTATCATGCGCTTAGCAGGCTACCTATGACCTCATTTATGAGTTTGGCCTGTGCAATAAAACACCAAAATGACATGTTTTTAATTGTAGTATATCCCTACTCCCACAATACCACAGACCCAGAATTATATGGGATCGTGAGGCAACTGTAGCACGCATTTGATTATCAAAACAAAAGAGGCAAAGCAAACAATAAGAAATTATAAAAAGAAAACATACAAGTACAAACAAATAAGAATGAACAATAATTGTAAGGTTGTGGCCTTGTACACTCTAAAAAACATTCCAAGCAAAAATGTGTCACAAGTATGGCACTTCAAATCAGTTTGCGGAGTTTTATTATTAGCTTCTTTTCTACCAGAATCTTGATATATTTGATAAAAGCACACACTGCGGTGATGTTTTCCAAATACTTCTAGTATTTGTAAAGCATGTTCCACGGCTTTCTGTTCGTGTCTTTCCAAATTTCTCTATGTAATAGTAAGAAATCCTTCAATTATAGTTATTGTAAATTCTGTGATGGTAATTTTATCATTTGCTACTTTTTGAAGCACTAAAAAACACTGACCAGTGCCAATTTGGAAGCCAATATTTCTGAAACCATTTCATTTTTTCGCAGTGAACTCTTGTAACTGATATCAGAAATATTAATGAATAATTTTTAACTGTTATAATATATGAAAAATGACAAAGTGTACCCGATGCACTAACAGAAACCGTTATTCTTAGCCTACACAATCATTCATCCCATATGTCTATTCCGGTTATAGTGCTTTTAAGTTTTCCCCACATACAACTTATTTTAACCTACGTGCAGATGTTTGGCTCAAATCACATCCAGAAGCTCCAATCAATGTTTATAACATTCCTACAATTTTAAAAGACGCTCTTCCTCCTGCTTCCCTGCTTGTAATATCCAGAAAAGTGTTTTAGTCTTTGGCAATGACCGTACAATAGAGAAATATTTACCGATGTGAATTTTTTGCCTTCTGAAGTAACGAATCGTGAAATAAATGTGCAAGAAACCGGTAATGACTAACGAGCACGAAAATAACTGTAGCAGCAGTAAAGCTAAAAAGACAAAAGAACCACCTGGGAGCATCTGCTGTGAAAATATATCTAAAACAGGGAGATATCGACCACATGTCTGCTGTGTTCCAGACTATCCAGATCCAGGGTCAACTCTGGGTCGCCAACGATACGCACAGCTCTTTTCTGAATGGAATCCAGTAGCTTTAAGGTGTGCTAGGTGCGGCACTCTAGATGTATGAGCAATATTCTAAGCACGGTCTTATTTGCGCGTTGTAGGTATATACAGTCTTTTGTTGCGAAATAGCGCACCAAGCTTCTACGAGGCTGATTTTATGATGTTAGCAACGTGGTCATGCTAGGATATATTGCTGTTGACCGAGACACCCAGCAGTCCGATTGACGAGGATGATGGGAATGGTCGATCGACCCATAATGATGTCAGCGCCCGCCGTACTGGTTGTCTTGGTAAACGTGGTTGCTTGGGTTTTGCTGCATTGAACTGGACCAAATTCATCTCGCCCCAAGTTCAAACTTTCTCCAGATCTTGATTAATTGTTGTAATCTGCTCCTGTCTGCGCTGACAAGACTCAGTCGCTGGTAAAGGATTTTCTGATCTAGATTGTGAGATAAGGGTACTGTGATCTGCAAAACTGTAAACATGATTATTGGATTCGGTCAGCAGATCATTAATATAGATGAGGAACAGAGTTGGTGAAAGTATTGCGCCCTGATGAAGCACGTCTGCATAAATGGTGAATGTGTCTGAGATGTGTCCATCAACTGCAACATGCATAGATCGGTTCCTACGGAAACTGGTAAGCCAGCTGCATAGGCCAGCTGTATAGATTATCGCTAATTATTCTGTTGGTATCGATATAGTTGAGTAGTTTCTCACGTTGCATGACTTTAGAGGTTATTGGAAGCAAGGAAATTGGGCGAGAGTTTGAGGGCGTGGTGTTCTTGTTTTTGTTGGAACAAGTTGCACTCGGGCAACTTTCCAAAAAGATGGGTAAATCTCTTTTCGGTAAGACAGAGAGAAAAGTCTGGAAAAATTGGTGTTAGTTCATTGGCGCAGTTCTGATACCTTTTGCGTATCTAGCTCTTGGAGGATTTTACGAATATCAGGTGATGAAACTTAACTTCTGCCATGGTGTTGACGGGTGGTGGTTCTAGTGTTCACGTTGAATATGGTGCCTAGGGGGACGTTTAAGGTAGAGGGCGATAAAAACTAAAAACATTTCGGCGAGCACTAGTTAACATATTTATTTGTAACAATTTACCCCACATACTGTATCAACTGACCCCGTTCTTACGATATGCATTTGAAAACAAAAAATGTTTTTAGTGTTTGTTAGGCAATATCTAAAGCATTTTATTTTTTAATGTTTCTACTTCAACATTCACATATCTGTTACGTTGTTTAATAAAGTTGGTTGTGCAGGAAAAAATAAATGTAAAATGTGTAACAACCTGCCCCGCCTTTTCCCTACGTTGATTGGTTGAGCAACTGGTGTACCCTTAGAGATGTTGTCCAATATTGATTCTGCCAAATTCGGTAATTCTGAATCTCAAGATCGATGCCATACCAGATTGGCCTCGCTCGGTCACAAATATAGAATTTAAAGTTTTTGGCCATTCGAGACCAATCTAGTCTGGTAGTTTTTCAATAACAAATTTGATGTTGCAAGGTATTTTTTTTAAGTAACTATATGTCCAATAAAAGTAAAGTTGTTTAATGAAGCAACAAAAAATAGAGTAGGATCTTTCATACTGTGCATACTTTAATTCACCATTGTGTCACTTTACTGTTTTAATAGGCCTAAAAATATATAAATTCCATCCACAAGGAATCAAAATCTTATATTTGATGGCCGAAGACGATCCTAATAAAAGGATGGAAGAGTGACGTATTACTTTTATTTTGTATTTTGAATTTAGTGAATGTGTCTATTTAAGTTACTTTATCAATAATACTTGAAAATAATTTATTGTCGTAGTCTGTTGATTATTATTTTTGTATTCGTAGAAATAATCTTAATAGAGCATTCATTGTTGCTCGCTTGTTTTATTTCCTCCCTTCGGTCAAGCTAATCCAAGGATATATTACTCTTAAGCGATTCAGCAGCAATGTACTCCCATATATAGCGTGACTGTTTGGCAACATAATACTATACCAATGTCCAAAGCTCGCCTTAGAAATCATCAAAAATTAAAAATATTTCTTTTCTACTTTTTTGCAACAAATTTGCTCTTACTACTATTCAGATCTACCGTATTTTTAACCAATAAGATGTGTGGATAAATCAGAGCAATACAATTTACAATTATTTTTTATAAGTATATTTTTTTCTTTCTAGGTCGATAATTTTTGTTATTATTAATTACGCTTTTCTCGATCTGATTTCTGCATGCTTCTTCAACAAATCATTTAATAGAGTTAGGGAGATGTTGAATTGTCCAACTATTGTAATGTTAAAAGTCTCTATTATTTTGCAATAACGCAAATACTTGTTTTTGCTCTTTCTTGTAAAATCTGCATTAAAATTTGCATCTTTTAAATAATCTTTTAAATTTAACGTGCTTGCTGTTGCGATCACTTGTGTCTGTATTTTGCCTTCGAATTTATTTCAATTCAGAAATGGTTCATTCTATAGAATAATGAGTAGAAATGATATTTCTTTAGGGTGCCCAGGATGTCCGCTATTTGAGAACTGCCATTACTTTTAATCAAAGGCATGCACGTCTACATAAGAGATTTGGTTTCAAAATTTCAAGAAATTGGATCCGTTGGTAATAAAAAAGACAATAATCTAGAGTTTTTAATTGATAAATGCAGATTGAGGTTATTGGCCATTTTAAAAATGCAAAGATATCAATGCGTCATTTAGTAGCAGTTGCCGGCGTATCCAGAAGATCCGTTAGGAAAGAAATAAAAAAATCATAAATTTCGCAATTACAGCGATGATGATCCGGACAGAAGAATTTAGTTTTGTGAAACCATGACAGGGAAAATTACGGCAACGCCCGAATTTATAAAAAAGATTTGGTTCCGTGATGAGTCTCCTTTCTTCCTAAATGGTCAGGTAAATAAGCAGAACTTTCGCTACTACAGTGACGTTAATCCACACCTATTTACAGAGAGGCAAACTCAATATCCCCAAAGTCAATGTTTGGGCAGGAATACTAGGAAACAATATCGTAAGTTCTATTTTATTGAAGTAAATTTAACCGGTCGAGTTTATGTCGAAATGCTCAACCAAACTATAGAACCCTCGATAGTCCATGAACTCGAAATCCAAAGAGACTTACAAGGCAATTTTGAACGAAGATCTACGACACTTCCAACACTTGCACCACTCCGCTTGCTCTGTGGCGTGACAGTGGTTGGACTAAAATAATTATCCAAACCAGTGGATTGAAAGAAGAGGTACAATTGGATGACTGCCAAGATCACTTAACATAACTCTTATGGGCTTATTTTCATGGGGCTACATTAAAACACCAGTTTTACCAAACCTAGACAGCTTTTCTGGAAAAATTGATGCTTGTCGAAGTATTTCAAGAGAAATTTTTCAGAAAGTTAGAAGGAATTTAAAAATGGATTTTATTTCTGTTTAGAACAAAATAGAAATATTTGTGACTACTTGATAAAATAGTTAAAAAATAGCAAAAAAACTTGCAAAAAAAACAAGTATTTGCGTTATTGCAAAAAATGATTTTTAGAGCTACAATAGTGTTTTAATTTAGGTTTGGGATACTTTTTCATGATTTATGTCTATTTTCTCATTTTTCTTGACAAATCTTGCAAAAGCCAGTTTTAAACTATCTTGTCAAAATTTTTCATTTCGTGTTTAATTCTCATTAATTTTAGTATCGCTGAAAAATATTTTTGATAAGCTTTGCAAAGAGGTGTTACAAATGGGGTAGTGCGTAAATAAGAAGTTATATTAAGCAATAGTCAATTAGTAGGTCATCAATCACCACATTTTAGTACTAAAATATTATTTTCTATCAATTTTAGTAAATTGGCCTATACGAAATTTGAAACTAGTATTTCTATACACCTATAGGTTTGTAAATGGAAAGTTTATGGCTCCATTAATCATTGCTCTAAAGAATGAAATCTGCCAATATCATATCATAATATTTGAAAAACCTAATAAAGACAACACAAATTACTTCCATTTTTCCATATTTATCGATACTAGGCACTTATGTTATACATTAAAAATCTGATCTGAGTCTATACGCAAATAGCATTTTATTGACTGGCTATTACGGTACACTGTAATTGCTGTTCGCGAACTCCATTTTTTGCCGAATGATATTGCTGAGTGATTCCTAATTTTGAATTTTTTGGTATCAATTCCAATTATTTATAGATGCTGCTACGAAGATACGGGATTGTGTACAGGGTGGCTCGAATTCGAGTCTATGTATAGGGAACTCGAGAACCGTAAGAGATACAGTGTCGGTTAAATTAGGGCAAAATTGCGCATTTAGGTGCCTAATAATATGCGGTTTGGAAAGTTTTTAAATTCCTAGTATTTCCGGAGATATCCGCAAAAAAACGAAATATTGAAAAATCGTTAAATTTTTTTCCTGCGCTTATTTAAAAACGGATTTCAAATTGTATTGCACTTTTGCATTGCCACTTTTCAGTTTAGAAACCGACATTTCATCTTCAAGGGATCGTCATTAACTTTCTTTTTTTAAATACGAACTTTATTTTTTTATCGTTTTTCAGATGATATTGGCATAATAAATATAAATATGTGTTTTTAATTTTTTTTTCATGTTTTTTAAACTATATTTTAAATTTTTTATTAATTTTTTATTTTGCTTCGGGGTAAAAAATAAATGAACCTGCTTATTTAATTTTACTATATTTTATTTTTATTAAAAATAAAGGTTTTAACTTTCAACTTAACACAAAAACAAAACAATATATTTTTATTCAATGTAAAAATTTCAAAAGTAACTTACACTATTTAAAATTGCGCTAAAGCAAAATAAGTAATTAAAAAAAATCTAAATTTGAATTAAAAAAAAAAGAATTAAAAAAAAATTAAGACATATTCATATTAATAACGCCAAAACGATAAAAACAATTCATATTTAAAAAATGGAAGTTGATAAAGACCCCTTGAAGACGAAACGTAGGATTTCAATCTAGATACCACCACCGGGAGATAGTGACCGATTTTTGGATGTTATTTTGGCCAGTATGCCCTTTGTAGGCTATAATAATACCGTTGACTGACAACCCTATTATTCAGTCAACGATAATACGCATATGCTGATGTTACAAAACGATAAATTGAAGCACCATACGGGGTTCTTCGCATTTGGGATCTTGAAAACTATAAGAAATAAAAAATTGATTAAATGGAAAATGTTGTAAGATATTTAATTGCTAGTTCAATTCTGCTTGGATAATGAATTAATCTTAATGACTTTATAATTCATAATAAAAACTTTCATCATGAATTTTATTTTATCTTTTTTCATTTTCGACATATTAGCAAAAATAAAAAAAATATTTTTAAAAACTGCTGGTTTTATGTAATTTTTATATTTTTGTTTGTACCTACTATAGTTTTTTGACAAAATATAGTACAGGGTTCAACAGTCGTCCTTGTCCTACGCTGTGTAATATATAGTTGTTGTTTTTTAATTATTGTTATTTGTTGTTTATAATGTTCATTCTATGTTTGTGTTATAGAGCGGAAAAAGTGGCAATGCCAAAGTGCAATCCAATTTGAAATCCGTTTTTAAATAAGCTGAGGAAAAAAATAAAACAAATTTTCAATATTTCGGATTTTTTCCGGAAAATCTTTGGAATTTTAAAACTGTCTAAATGGCATATTGTTAGGCCCCTAAATACGCAATTTTGCCTTAAATGACCGCCACTGTATCTCTTACGGTTTTCGAGTTCCTTATACATGGACTCGAATTCGAGCCACCCTGTACAACTGGATAATTTTTGTACTAACCCAATAAGCGGTCGGTTTTTCCTTGCTCACTACTTTTTCCCAGCAATTTTTGAAAAGCCTTGCAATAAATACATAAGCTTGGATTATGTGCATTTATTTTTAGCTACTTAGTCTCTACTAATTTCTTTGAACTACCTTGAAAATACTGAATTATGCTCAACGCGTCCCGTAACATTTCCCTGATTATGGTTTCCTCAACAAAATGCCTCACGATACTGAAGCCCCATATCCACCTCTTGAGGCTAATTCATAAGCAACAGTATGGTAGAATTTTCTCCGCAGACCTCCTGGGGTGTCTTCACCCCAGGGTTCAATTATAAACCGATGCACTCGCCTTCGTCTTTAACAAGTCCTGTTGCAACTGCCGACTGTTGGCGTTTGTTTCTTCCAGACCTGGTATTTACAAAAACCACTTCCAAAAAACAGTCAAATTTGCATTTATATTTTTTATAAAAATGGTCTGGCAGGTGTTTGGCAGCAGAGTTCAGTCACACTTCGACTGTACTAGTAACTATCTGTGTTTTTCTTAAGCCGTGTATCAAAACCAAAATCTTTGAAAAGTAGTGTTCCTTCCTCTACAAGTATATTTTCCTTATCGAAATCATATAACTTTCCGGAATAATAAAACAATAAATTGTTTCCAAGCACCCGACTTTAATTTTTCAGCATTGCTAAATACTGAATCTCGCGTCTGATAACTTGCAAACACAATTGAAAAATCAATAAATTAATTTTTCTCACAATTTGAAGACTTCTTTGTTGTAGGTATACTCCGTCAAAATAAAAAAATAACATATTTTTTTATTAGTTTAAATCCAATTAAAACCAGTCGAGATTAGATTAAAAACCGAAAATCGTTTATCCCTCACCAATGTTTTCAGAAAATGATTCCTCGTCTTACGACTTGAGATGACATTCGTGAGGTCCAAACAGTTCAAACGTTTTTTCGAGAATAACTTAACCTCTTGCAGTATTACTAATTAAAATAATATTTAACACTGACTTACTCTTTACTAGTAGGGAAAATAACTAGCAATCGAACCAAACGGTATATTATCAGAAACTATTTAATTTACCAGAAAATCTTAGAAACACAGAAAAAAAAAGTAGTCTGGATGAGGATCCTGAAACACTCACGGACCAACAGAAAAAGGAATTATGACGCGCCCAATAATTTAAATGTTCTAAATAAACCCAGCAATAAGCTCTAAAAATTTTAAAATACCTAATACGAACTTACCACCCCGTTTAATTTTAGAAATGCTGGAAGAAAAGGTTTATTTATTTATTTACTTATCCCCTTAATCCATTAGGTAGGTAGAATGCACCAATCACAAATTAGGAAAAAAAGACAAAAATTATAACAATAAACACAACCAATACTAATGAAACAGCGGCAGCAGAAAAACAAATTATCAAAGAATAACCCAAAAAGAAAATTAAAATTTACTAGATCAAATCGATGATCGGTTTACCTAAATCAAATCGATGATCAAATCCAATGGTTATTGATTATAGTGAAGCTATAGAAATATTGAAAAAGCCAAAATATAATAATATAAGCATAAACCAACTACAAAATAAATCCGAAGTATTTTTGGCCATTATGATAACAAATAAGAAAGAATAATACCAAAATGAATTTGCCTCTAAGTTACAGTTAATAAATTAATGTTTTCAACTATTATTAGGTGTCTGTTTCTTTCAACCTTTTTAATGTTCTTGGCAATAATTTTATTCATCACTCTTACAAAACATATTGCAAGATCTCCTTTTTACGTGTTCATCTTTCATAGCCTCCTTTCCAGCCTTTTTTCCGCCGCCGAGTGAGTTTATATTCCATTTTTCTCTAAATCCGCTTACATGCCCGAAGAACTCTAAAATAAAATTTAGCATCAACTTTATCAAGCAGAAAACCGAACCAACAAAAACGAATGTATGAATTTCTGGAAAAGTGAACATCGAAGCGAGGGCTCCATTAAAAGGAAAGATCCAGAATAGACAAGGCGGACGCGTATAGCTTATTTTAAATTTATAATAGTACATATTAATAGATACGTCATCCAATGTATAGTATTAATTTGTTAAAACGGGCGATACTCTTTAGCAAAAGATGAAAAACGTATACAAAAAAATTAAAAATAATAACTATTTCTTTTATTTCGAAATAAATTTTTTAAGCCATATTATTAAAATAATAGATATGTTTCGGGTGTAAATAATGAATATTTAGTAAGATTTTGCTTTATTTTAGGCGGATGTGTGGATGTATTTTATTTTACATAACCTAAATAGATTTTTACCGTTTTGATAAGTCAAAAAATGCATTTACTGCTTTTTGATATTTTTCTTAATAAAAAAAATACAATTTCGCAAAAATACTTAAAAAAGCGTGTATATTAAAAATATTATCTACAAACAAAAATCAAATCCTGCATGCCATCATCTAAACGGTCACCAGGATCTGCTACTTCTCGCTGGTCTTATTTTTCACATTCTCTAATGGACACAATGTTTTCATGTCATAATAGCTCATCTCCTTCACAAAACCCTTTAGATCGAAGTGCACGTAATGGTTTTTTTCATTAAGAAGAATTGTTTTATCAGATATTTCACCAACCTTTCTAAACATATTTAATTGGTTTTGTTTTAACAACTTAAACATTCATTCTTCTATAAGTCGTTGTATACTCCCAATTCCCAGTATATGTATTTCTAACATTCCTTTTCGTTTCTTTACACAATGTCTTTTTTTGTTCGCGTACAAGTCCCAGAAGAGACGCTACAGCAGTAATTCTAGATTAGCTGAAAACAAACTCCATGATGGTTTCTTGTTCAGCCATATCTTCGCAACAGGAGGTTTAGCTTTCATATTAACAGCTACTATTTTTTTCTTCATTATACATAAAAACTGACTTGTTGTACAGGGTGGCCTGTTTGAAAGAGACCTTTGGTCGGTACAAACAAATTAATTTTTTTATTTATTCTGACCACAAAGGTGGGGGTAGCAAGTATAATTAACTACACGTAAATTTAGTGGACTGTATTAAATAGGGTGGTGGGGGTTTTACACATAAGTTGTGAATTGAAACTAGGTAGGTATATTAACGAAGTACCATGCGTTCAATTTATCTTGATAACATTTTGATTCGCTGTAACTTGTTTGTTTTTAAAGATATCAAGGTAAACAAAAAATCAAAATGTAGGGTTGGTAACCAAGTTTTTTCTAAGTTACACGTAAAACAGAACACTAACAATTTTCTGACATATACGTTTACTCTGTATTTTTTTAAATGGAATGCCCTGTATGTTACTACATTTTTGTACTCTCTAGAGAAATCTAAACACATTTCTTATATAATATCCTATACCTATCTTTAGCTGTTTACGAAATATTGACAGGTGAAAGCCGGGCATTTTGACATTTTGACAGGCTTTAAAATCTAAACCGCACGAGATCAAAGAAAACGGTTCGCACTTTTCTATCTTAGGTTTTCATAAGCTATCGAATGACAGTGACTTTGAATTTAACGGGAGGTTTAAAAGTTCCGATTAATTTTATCTGCGGGTTAAATTAAAAGTTACTGTCATTCGATAGCTCATGAAAACCTAATATAGGAATATGCAAACCGTTTTCTATGCTCTCGTGCGGTTTAGATTTTAAAGCCTGTCAAAATGCCCGACTTTCAACTGTCAATATTTCGTAAACACCTTAAGATATTGTACACGAAATGTGTTAAAATTTCTCTAGAGAGTCCAAAAATGTAGTAATATACAGGGTGTTCCATTTAAAAAAATATAGAGTAGGCTTATATGTCAGAAAATTGTTAGTGTTTTGTTTTATATGTAACTTAGAAGAAAACTTGGCTACCAACCCTACATTCTGCTTTTTTGTTTACACTGATATCTTTAAAAACAAAAACGTTACAGCGAATCAAAATGTTATCAAGATAAATTGAACGCACGGTACTTTAATAATGCAGGTGTAAATTGCATTTGAATTTAATATGGTGAATATGTACAATAATTTATATACAATTTCTAAGCTACTTCCATGCATTCAATCACTCATACATAGAAGTAAACTGCAAAACAGGTTACTTTTCTAGATCTTTAAGGAAATTTCTTAATGGTTATATTTAAGAATAAAACAATGTCTTTACTGAATTTAATAACTTTTCTATTTTAACTATTAACTATTCCTTTCTCACGAAATGCCTTGATCTCATCTTTTCTCTACTTCCCTCCAACAAGGCAGGGATCTGACTTCAAATCCTTAATTTGAATTGTACAGGCACGATTTTTCGAGCTAAAAATCTGGTAACGCCGTTTTACTGATTCTCTTCAACTACAGGAAAGCCGAGACGCTACGTCGTCTCTGGCTTCGAGGAATTGCGTAAAAACGCCCAAAAGAGGTCTTTGTCCTAGCTTGGACAAAGATAACAGAGGTACACTAGATATTTTCTGATATCTGTGCATACAAACGGAGAAAATTGCCTAAAAGGGTGTGACCTTTTGGCGCAAAAACGAGAACGAGCAGACTTAAAACTGCACTGTACTAGAGAGTAGTGACTGGACCGATCTAGCACGCTTGAGTGTTTCTAAGGCACTAATAAAACTAATTTTTTCTTCTAGCAACCGCCTGGCGGCAAGACCAACTAAAAATGGGTAATGGCGCAAATGTCAAATTCATTTGAGATTGAAAGGGTAGAAACTGTTTTTGATACATTATTGTTTGCGCAATACTGACGGAGACAAAGATATATTAAATTGAAAACGATTAAGAACGATTTCCTTTACGAGTGAAAAGTTGCTATATTGTAATCTATTATACCGACAGTACCGGTGTACAGGTTCGGACTAAGGGATCGTAATGAAGAACTGACATATGCTGCTTTAAATGCACAAATTTTTGTTTACCTGGGGTGAAATAAATATCTTTGTAGATTAATTATGGCTCATTCATACTACATATATACAGGGTGTTATCACCAAACTATACGGTGAAAAACGATAGTTTATATACGTGTTGGGGCGTTTCCCCAACAACCTTATCTCGAAAACTACGGGATTGCAAAAAAGAAATGAATTACAAAAGTTGTTTGGGTTAGTAAAATGATCTGTATTTTTGTATTTTTTAAATCGTCACGTCTTTTATACACAGGGTGATCAAACAAAGTTAATTTTTTTAAATAAAACCCCCGATATTTTATTACATCTTTTAATAGCCATTTCAAAGACAAATTAAACGATATACAATGGGCATGTGAAGCACCGTTTCGGACTTATTAGCTATTATCTTCATGATTGATGCTATTATTTAACCGCCATTGATTTTTATCAATTTTATATTCTTCTTTTCTGCACGATAGTGCTTTTGATCAGTCAATGTTCCAATTTAAAATGCAACACAAAATTAAGAAGTGTTGCCAAGGTTCGCAAACTGTTACTTTTAGCATTTTTTTCAAACGAGACAACCGGTATGTTATTGTATTTTTGAATAGCCACTTTAATAGCAATTTGAATTATATAACATAGTTCGGGTGGCTGACTTAACGTTTTGGCTTAATTGGCAATTAATTTCCAATAATGCATAAATTCTTTTACGTTTGTAATTTAAAAATCTTGTAAATAAGGTCCTTAAATGGAAAAAACTTGAAAAAATATTTTTTTTCCTAATAATTTAGACCACATTTCTTAAAAAAAAATAGAAAACTGTCTGTTGAAAGACACAAACACAAAATTGATGTTACTATTAATTTTAAACTTTTTGACATAATCTTCACAGTAGCTTAGAAAACAATAGTAGTCGTGTTCTGTTGTCATGGTAATATCACTGACTTTTTGACAGGAATCAATGTATTATAGTATTTTTTCGGACTTTCACTATTTTCTATTAATTTTATTGAGTTGCATTTTTGTTGATTCTATTTTATATAATCTATAGATTATATAAAAGAAGGAGGAAAAAGTTGACTCATGATAATGTTACATCGCGAATAACAAAACTCCGGTTCTTGCTCTCAGACAATATAGAGTCAAATTTCCCCATATAGGCAATTGCCAGAAAAAAATATTTGCCAAGATATACCAGCAGTGTCGAACAAATGGCAGTGTTTTAGTGAAAAAAAGCAGGGACCGAACGGTTTTGGATGAAAATATGCAGCTGGATACTCTGCATTTTGATACTATACTCCAGAGACCTTCACCCGAATTGCCGCTTCAGATGTAGACGCAAGACGAACCACACTTCAAACATGTTTAAAAATTAACAGTTATAAACCATTTAAATTCACACCAGTACAAAAGTTACACGAAGCGAACTTAAGACTTAACTTTGCAATATAATGATGGATAAGCATTTTGTAGATAAGATATTTCAAAATATCATTTGGACCGATATGGATCAATATTTACAACGTTCAGAAAAAAACAAAATGTGTTTTTGAAGTAAACAAGAAAGAGCGAAGATCCGTGTAAGTATGGTGCGCAATCTGGATATCTAGAATTTTAGGCTCGATATTTTACCAACAAAATTTAACGTCCGTACGATATTTAAAGATGGCGCTCCTTACCATCGAAGTGCTGAAATCATTAGTTTTTTAAACGAAAATTTCAGAGAGTGGATCGGACCCATCTCCTGACCAGCGAGGAGTCCAGATTTGATCCCGATGGATTGAAAGATATGGTTTACAAATTAATATAAACCGTCAACAGTTTTGGAAGTGCAGTAGTTGAGTGGCCCATTATATATATAATATTTTATTAATTATTTAGATTTGTTCTTTTAAGTCAGCGTACTGTGTATGCTATGTTACATTCGAGCTTTTACTCTTTTTTTTTAGCTGTAAATTAGTAATTTAATTGTAACTTTGTAACTGGTCAGTTCCGTGTAACTTGAAACTAACTGTTTCAAGTTACTAATTCGCTTGTATTATAGGGTCTTTTTAGAGGCCTAGTTCCAAGCCAACCTTATGTGGCATTGTTGAAGAGGGCCTCTTTAGAGGTTTAGTGCTAAGCAACAAGCGTTGCTGAAAAGCAGTCTTTTTAGAGGTTTGGTTCTAACTCAAGCTATTGTGCCATTGCTGAGAAGGGTAATTAGCAGTCAACTTCTCAGACTAATTCGAAACTATTGATGTTGCGTGACTAACTAATGTGCTATATTGAGCCTGCTTAAGACTAGGGAGCACCTAGGAGTACAGCTAAGTTTAGGCTAAGTTAGTTTTAAGTTTTTTCTTTTTCTTCTTCCCTCTTCTTCCTACTGTACCTTCCTTCCTCTTATTTAAATAATAAATGGTAAAACCAGTGTGAATAGATTAACTTTTTTTATTTTGAGACCCACCTGAATTGGATTGACTTGAAGTGTTCGAGGCGGTCCTTTGTTTCCAATTTCTTTCAAGTAAATGAAATCTGGTGGCTCTCAATAATTAATTAATTTTGTTACCTCGCTTGTAATCAAGTGTATGTTTTCTTATTAATAACCGAGAACACGTCAAGTCAGTCATATCTTTGATTTTCAGCAGCGAGCCTACACAACTGGACCTACCCCTGAGTAGCTACGCCGAGCTATTGTGCCTATCGTTGTTTTTTTTTTTTTTTAAAGTGACAACATTTGGAATTTGTAATCACGCAGAAAACTTATCAATCGAATCAGTTTTACAGAGCCTTCAGTTCTATTCAACAATCGAGATCATTCAGTCTTATTTATTTAGATTCATGTAAGTTCTGTTTAACAGAGAATTATAACCATTTTGTTAAACAATAATAAGAACAGATGCGCTCTTCTTTTAAATATAACTTTGGGATAACACAGGTATAACACTGGCGCCCAACGTGGGGCTTGCTTATGGACTTGGTGTCTGCTGGCGATTGAAAGAAAGGTTTAACTCCGAACATTATATGTGTGTTCTGGACCATGTAATGCACCCATCTGTTGGACAAACATATCCAAATAACACATTCGTCTTTCAGCAAGATAACTGCCCGGTCCATACGGCAAATGTGAGAGAATGATTTCATCACAATCATGTAGAAGTCTTGCCATGTCCCGCTTATAATCTCGATATTAATCTCATATAGAATGTCTGGGACCTAATTGTAAGAGAAATATATAAAATAAATTTTAAAACAAACAATTCTAATGAAATATGGGAATCCACGGCTGCTGTAAAGAGCTTGATCCAAATGTTATAGTGAATTTAATTAACTCAGTTCCAGACAGATTGGCTCAAATAGTCGAAAAAAATGGTCATGTAACAAATTATTAAATTTTTACAATTATTGTTGTTATTTTTGCCCTAATTTTTGTTTTGTTTATTGTTGTTATTGGTTACGTTGAGATTAAAAATTTGCGTTATTCTAGAAGTATTCTTATACATTAAAATCATTGATCACATTTTACTTAGATGTTTTTGTTTTGTCTAGCGATGCCAATAAGGAAAGCTTGATTTACGCAAATATGACAAAACCTAGTTATAAGACTTGTATCCATTTTCAGTGAATACGACTGTAATTCGTAAAAAATACTGCACTTCTTGTATTTATCATCTTATGCAGCATCTCACAACACGATTTAACAAGAAAGACTCCATGACGTCTTCGTACTAAGGATATGGGATTCATGTATCACAACCAGATTACGCATTAAAGAAGGTTGGATAAGTAATATCAAAAAAATAAAATACTATTTTCTTTGGTAATACGCTTACAACTGTGCAATTAATATGCTTAACCTAAGCTATCATTCTTCGATCACTAAAAAGCAAGATTCATATGAAACGGACAATTATAATTGTCATCTTGTCAAAGTCAGTTTAAAGCCTGACAATCTGCAAGAGCTTTTTACTGTTTTATTGTATTTGCTAACCATTTTCATTTTTAGTTTTTTGCTTTTCTTGAAAACGGTATCCGACTAGATACCGAATCGACGAAATTAGGTACACATTTCATTAGGGTCACTAAACTTGCACTTGTGCAGTTTACATCCTTGAGCCTGGGCCGAAGTGGCTCTGTAACAATTCAAACCAAATTCAATCATTTGTGGAGCCAAAGGCAATCAATTCCAGGGTAAGAATTTATGTGCTTGTCACTGGAAGGTGCAAAAAAATCCCTTCATGCTTAGAGTTACTACTCAGGATAAATATGACTCCTAAACACAACTTTGCTGGTGTCATACTTTGTATCTGAAATGAAAATTCACTTGAAATATAAGCCTCAAGTTACCACTGGTGTTTTCTTACCTGTAACACGTCTCTAGAAGATATGTCGGGGTTTTGCGACGATTTTAATTTTATAATATCGTTCTTCAATCATGAGGCCATACATCTTGCGTTACGCTTCTGACTTGAAAAACTGTGGACAACATAACAACCAATACTTTTCAGAGTTGTTATCAACAATTTGTAAATCCTTATCACTAATTAATTTAATGTTGTTTCTATTGAAGTAAACACATCTGAAACTAAAAATATATAACATTTTGTCCAAAATTAACAGAGGTAATGTATTATCTATTTTAGTAAAACAAAATTATCGTAACAAATAAATATAAAGTAATCTTAGATTTATATGTCCATTTATAGTGTAAAAATAAGAGGAAATAAATAAATCTCCTTCCATCCACCTTTCGAACTTCCAATCCCACGGAGTTTAAGTGCGTAAACCGTGTGCTGACTGTAACTGACAAGCGATAAACTGATGGAGCCCTTTTTGCTTTCGACGTAGTTCTAATAAAGGGCGGTCGCAGCGATGGAAATTATGGAGATCGATAATGAAGTGGATTGACGGATGCCAGAAGGGTCTCAGTTTATGGTTTAATGGGTTATTTCGCGAACAGATGAAATATTGAGTGCGCACTGGAGAAATCTCCTCATATCCGGTTTTAATGACCTAGGCATATTTTCTTTACGCATCGACGTATACTTATATATGAGATAAAATTTCAAAGCAAAAGAAAAGTAAACCTCGGCTTAATATTATCTTTAAGAGTATTTCTTTGTTTTTAAAATTATAAGTGGCTTTTAGATGTAGCGAATAATTTACATTTCGATGGTTATTATTCCTCTTCTAAAATTATCCTGATCAAAGATAGACACGGGACGAGACCTTCAATTTTCGGTTTTGTAATTGGAAACTAGAGGATACTCATCTGATTGGTACTTAAGATGCTCATTTCTATCCAAAAAGAAAATAATTTCTCAGATATGAATCCACCGCAATAATAAGCAACAATACTAAGAGAGGTAAATATTCAAACACTGAAAAAAAAATACAATTACTGTTGACATAATACCTACTGATGTACCTACACACCATTCTCTAAAGTTTTCTGCATATGAACACTGGATTTAAAATCTCAAAGAAAAACCATCCAGGTGAGGTATTTTTTAGATAATAACCATGTACTCCTTCTTCAATTTTTGTCTCTAGATTGATTGTTCACATAATAAAGGGCTAACAACACTTGCTTGCTGCAGTGCAAGGGCATACAAATAAATGTATAACATCCATAACGAATTTTATAAAAACCGGTGTGAATATGAGCATTCCATCTTAGATCCTCGTCAAAGATAGCTTTCTACAATTTAGTCTCACCAGCTAGCTTTAAGTGATTATCGGAAACCCCAAACAATTCAATTCAAATTTGATGAAAAGTTTAATTCAATTAATTTTGTCATCAAAATTAATTACAAAATCAACCATATCAACTAATTATTATTAATATCAACAGTAACAGGTAGTTGCCTTGTGCACTACATGCAGGGATGCCTTTATAAACATTTTCATTTGCTACGTTGGCAATTGCCTCCGCGGACATGGTTGATGTTTTTTTTTCTGGATAAAATTTATTAAATTTCCTCCACGTCGATTCATCTTTGCTATTTTTGTTTTAAAATCTTCACTCTATTGTTTTGCAACACTTAAACTTTTCCATGCACCATGACGCTTTAATGTTGTTAGATCATCTCTCGCATTCGCCAAAAGAGTAGCAGATGTCCTGCGGACACAAAGTCCCGTATATTTTTGCTGGATCTTCCAATTTCAAATATTTCGCAATGTTTTTGGCGTTTCCCGAGTGTTATATATGCCCGCTTTTTGAGGAATACGTCTTCCTTTTCTATAGCCCAAAAAGAGCATCTCCGTTCCAATGATTATGCTTAATCAGTTTGTCGCGACGGTATTTCAGAGTCATGTTGTGCACTCTTCCGACCGACAACGACCTTACCTATCCTCGAAATTACCTTTATTTACTTTACACAAGAGGTATTCCATCATTGAATACCTCTTGTGTTTGTTAAAATTTTAAATTTGTCTGATGACCAACGCTTCCCTCTTTTACTATCAGTGTACATTTCAACATAGAAAATTTTGCCCATAATGTTGAAGGATTCATCTTTTTCGACATATCCAAAAAGTACGCCACGCCAAAAAGTGCTCTCATGCAGATTTTTTTCTACTTTATAAGTTTTCCTCCACTCCTTGAAGAGTTGGTATTCTTTATGGTATCGGACAGAAGGCTTGTTAGGCACCAATTTACCAGTTTCTCCGGCATATTTAAACTCGATTTCGTCAATTTTTTTTCCAAATTTATCACAAATCACTCGTGACCTGACAAATTGTCTAATTTATTTATTATTTTCAATTTACGAAGCATTACCTAGGAACACAATCAAAGGCTATGTAATGTGACAAAATTCCAATTGACACCACGCTACATACAGATAATCTAAAGAAAATCATCGGCAATTTTCTTTTTTCGTAAAAACAGTATGAAATAAAACGTTGTACGATACACGACCGTGAACTGATATTACAGTACTGTTTTAGAAGTACCATTCCAACACCTAACCCGTACTGTAATAAGGCAGTTCCCGGCCTTATAACGTAAATTACTAATCCCGTCATTCTTTAAAAAAAGTGACTATCAGTGTTTTGTTCACAATAAGGTATAAGAGACTCATTTTAGACATTTTTCTTTAAAATAAAAATATTAGTTAAATCAGCATACGAAACCACAAAAACATTTGCTAATGCATTAGGGAGCAAATTTTTTAAGCCATCAGCAAAGAAAATAATGGTCCCAATATAGATCCCTGAAGATCTGAAGAACGACCCTTCCAATAATTTTGAATCACTCCGCACCCCATTCACAATCACTGATTGGCGTGTATTAAATAAATATGATTTAACTAAGTTCAAGAGTTTATTCCTGATACCATAACAAGACAGTTTACGGAGAAAAGTTTGTGATCAATTATATCAAAAGTTCTAGATAGGGCAATAAACATTCCCAAAATTAAATGGATTCAATCATGCTTCGTTTAAATTCACATAGCGCCGTCCCAATGCTCTTATTCAAGGTAAAGTCATATTTTGGAAAGGCGCCAATGGTTTGTTTTTGGAACAATAATATAAATTGCTTTTTTACTATTAATTTATAGATTTTGAAATATGCTCGCTAAAAGACTTATAGGTAGTAGTAGTAGTAGTAGTAGTAGTAGTAGTAGTAGTAGTAGTAGTAGTTTATTTGGAAAAAAGCCAATAATACAAAATATGTAGGTAGTATGCACCAAGATACAAAATACTTAAACCTATACACATGTCTAACTGCTCTTGACAGAATTTTCAACATATTTAAATTTTAGTAAGAAACATCTACCTCGACCTCTATTATGAAATAAAAAATACCTAAAAACATCTATTCCTTCATAATAACCATTGTTCTAATTTATTTAAAGAAATTTTAACATATTTAACGATACTTGTACACCAATTTTATTAGCAAACGACCAGGAATATTCTATTATGGGAAAAAACAAACCTTAAAACATCTATTCCCCCACAATAACTATTGTTTTAATTCAATTTATTTAATAAATATGTTTTTAATACCTTTTTTGTTTTGTTCCAGTCCTTACCTCAACAGGCAGCAAGTTATATAATGATAGGACCTTATCAAACAAACCAAAAGGAGTCGAGTTTTTTGTGATCATATTTATATGAAAATTGTGGTGATGCCTGGTATGATAATTATGAACTTCACTATTTCTTTTTAGAAAAGCCTGCAAATATGAAGGTTGAAGACCATGCACTATCTTATAAATAAGAAGAAAAAGCTGGTACTTGACACCATGTTCAATGTCAAGCCAATTGAGACATATTTTTTATTGGTTCATATCTACTGCAATTTAAAATGGTTCTCATTACTCTATTCTGAAATACCTGTAGTTTATCGATGTCAGTTTTGTTTCCGAAATAAAGCAATGATCCGCCCAGTGGCGGATTTGCAATCTCGGCCGCCCTAGGCCCAAGCTATCAGCCGCCCGTTTCTCAGCATCCACCATATAGACTACATAATGAAATTACTTTATTGCCAACTTAAAATCTGGCCGCCCTAGGCCAGGCCCTACCGGGCCTTAGGGTAAATCCGCCACTGGATCCGCCATAGTCAAAATGTGGTTTAATCATACTATCACAAATCAACTTTTTTGTGTTTAAAGATAACGCAAAAAACAACTTTTTACCAATTTTGCCAATTATGTATTCAAAATAATTATTTAGATTTAACTGGTCGTTTAAGATAAAATCGAGATATTTCATTTTGTCTACATTATTTTCGTTGTTCATTTCAATTCTAAAAGTATTAATAAAATTTTCCCTATCCGTTTTTGTTTTACCAATTATCATACATTTCGACATTGAGAATGTTAGAAAGCATTTCATCGGTTTCAGAGCTCAAAAATATAACGGTATCAGCAGCGAACTGGTGTATTTGACAAAGACCTAAGCTTAATGTTATATCATTAATATATAAAATTAAGAGTAATGACCCACGAACGCTTCCTTGGGGAACGCCATAAACAGTTTTTCTTTCATTTCAACATATATTATTACATTTGACTATTTGATATCTATTAGATTAGTAAGATCTGAAAAATTATAAAACTATATTCCATCATTTCCCATTTTTTCCAATTTTACCAAGAGCTTTTTTCTACAAACTGTTTCAAATGCTCGCTTTATGTCCAAAAACACAATCCCAGTGGTTCCATCACCATCATTCACATGTTTCCAAGTGTGTAACAGCAAGTGTATAACAGACTCACATGACGAGTGAAATTTTCTAAAACCTGATTGATGTTTTTTTTTATTCTATGTTCTGTACAGTATTCTAATAGTTGTTCATAGACAAATAATTCAACTAACTTTTCTACTATGATAACTTTCAAAGTTGCTATGGTCTTCATCTTTATGCTAAAAATTAACAGTTGGTTTTAAAGTGTCAGGATCATATTACCCTTAAAATTTTTTTTTCAAGAAAGCCTAGGTCCATAGGATTATTGTCGTCAAGTAACATAAATTATTTGGGTTTTAAAAGCTTCCGCAATTTCCACATATGATAACTGATCGCCGTCATAAAGAATTTCAGTACTAGTTCAATCATTAGACTGCTGAACTTTACCCAAGTCTCGTTACTTCGATGTTCAATATGATTGTCCTAGATTTTGCCTTTAGAGAATAATACTTTTTAATGGAAGTCATCGATCAAGATAATGACTACGAATTTTGGCAAAAAGTTCAGGACATGAGATACAATTTCGCCAAAATCCTCCCGTTTAAGAAAATTTAAAAATGCAATGATGTTATTCCCAGTAAAATATCTACCAAGAATGCTCTTTTTTTTTTCATCCTCTTTGCCTCAGTGTCAATTTGAGAGCATAATGATCCAACACATTAAATTGACAACGCTTTGAATTCCACTTAAACAAGCTACTGTCAAAAAATTATCTATGCAGAAGGAACTCACAGCGCTGATTATTCGTATCCTGTTCGATTTTGATGCTAATGCACAAGTAAAAATCCAGGGTTCAAAAAATTTACATTTTTAATACACCAAGATAAAAATTAGGTATGTTGAAGTAAAACAACATATCATTCCTTACGTGGCACTACACTGCTTTAAACTATCAATCCTTATAAAAACAGCATTTTACAAAATTGAAGGACATCACAACTAACGAATCTGTCAAAATCATTATTTTCTAAAATGGGGGTGGAACGAATTAATAATGATGTATGCCTCGATCCGCTATCTCATTCTTGAGGTAACAAATTTCTTTATTCTTGGCATCCCCGAATTCAGCTCTTTGCAAACTAGAACTAAGGCCAGTTGACCTTGCTTTTTATTATACAGGCTGTAACAAATTCGAAACTGTAAGAGATACGAAAATGTTTAAATTGGGGCAAAGTTGCGCATTTTGCGACGAAATACAATGCCGTTCAGAAATTGAAGAAATTTCTAATACTACCGGAGAAATCCGGAAAAAACCGGAATTAAAATTGGTTTTTATTTTTTTCTGACTTTATTTGAAAAGATATGGCGAAATAAATGTCACATCATCACAGCTACTTTTTCGCCTCTACAAAATGACGATACTAATTTTACGATCCGACGTTTCGTCTCTGAGCAACCATCATCAACTTTGTTTTTTTAAATAGTAGTTAATATTTGTTTTATACTTAAAAAATTCTAAAATGAATTCTAAATCCAACGATATATCACACTTAATATTTATTTCACGTTTGGAACGGAAAAAATCATCATAAATGCTAGTTGATGATGAAATACGCTGTCTTGTAGAGGAGAAAAGTGATTAGATTAGAATTATTTATTAGGCTATCGAAAATATTTTTTTTAACGAACAAAACTAATTTATTTATCATAATGACATAACATAATAACAATAAAATAATAACATAATGTCATAGTATCATAATACATAGGATATTTTATATTAATTTAGTCAATGTGTTCAAAAAGACCACCGTTTTGTTGAATGCATAAATTCAGCTTTTGAAAAATATTGACCGTATTGTACGTATTATGATACTATGATATTATATTATTATTTTATTATTATTATGTTATGCTATTATGATAAGTAAATTCGTTTTGTTCTTTAAAAAAAATGGATTTCATCATCAATTAACCTTAATGATGGTTTTTTCAGTTCGAAACGTCGAATAAATATTAATTGTGATATATCGTTGGATTTAGAATTAAAATTAAAGTTTGTTAAGAATAAAACAAAAATTATCGACTATTTAAAAAAACAAAGTTGATGATGGTTGCTCAGAGACGAAACGTCGGATCGTAAATTTAATAATGCCATTTTGTAGAGAGAAAAAAGTATCTGTGATGATGTGACATTTATTTCGAAATATCTTTTCAAATAAAGTCGGAGAAAAATAAAAACTAATTTTCAAAATTTCGGTTTTTTCCGGATTTCTCCGGCAGTATTCGAAATTTCCTCAATTTCTGAACGGCATTTTATTGCGCCTCAAAATGCGCAACTTTGCCCCAATTTAAACATTTTCGTATCTCTTACAGTTTCCGAGATCCCAATGGTCACCCTCGAATTTGTTACAGCCTGTATTTTGATTTTTATTTATGAAACGTACACAAAAAGGACTATAATTATATTTAATTTATAAGCTGCTGTAGGTGATTTGTAGCTGCCTTCATAATTTTTTACATCAAAGAGGAATGTAACAATTAAATATTTGTAAGGTTTTATTAATATTGTTTAATAAAATGACCGCATGAAAAAGTGCCGTTTTGTCCTGCGATACAAAATTACATGGTATGTGTAGAAATGAATACGAAATAATTTATATAACTTTCTGAACATATTATGAATTCTAGAGATGACACTAACATCCAATTTCACATTCTGTGGTGTGGTAATAACCATTTTACCATTGTCAGTCGCCATGGGTTCAATATTACTAATCAGAATATTCTGGTCAGCAAATATTGCAAAATCCAGCCTTGGCGAATAATTGACATTATCTATATTCGGCATAGACACAAGAGGATATCCTATACCTCTCAACCACCGACCGGTACATGTGCGGAGATGATGGACGGTGTACGTTGGACTTGAAGCACTGTAGGTTGTAGTTTTCGGGAAAGACGTTACTCGTAAGTTCATTCCAGAGCGAGGCAGTACTCCAGAAAAAGAAGTCCCGTAACAGCGACGTGCTAGGTGTTCGAAACTGAATCCTAAGTTGAGAAACAGCTTGTGTCTGATGGGTTTGACACAACTCTGGCCGTCATCATGAGTGCCAGCTCGTTCGAACACATTCCTTAGTGGTATAGAGAGTTAAGAGATAGAAAGATTCGCCATTTTTCTTCGATATTCGAGGCCATATCAAGGTCTTTCGTTCACTCTGGATCATCCATAAGTGGAACTGCTCTCCTCTGTATGGAGTCCAATGTCTTGAGCAACTGTTTGGGTACCGAGCTCCACACATGGGAACAGTATTCCAGAGATGGTATTATCTGGGCCTTATAGAGCAGTAAAATCTGATGTGGTATATACAACTTTTTTGCTCTATAGAGTGCTTCTAGCTTTTGTGCTGCTGCCTTGACAATTTTGGTGGCATGGTTACGCCAAGACATGGTTTTCTACGATGACGCTTAGCAAACTTATGGATGAGGCCAGAGTCAGTGTTTTCCAGTCGCTGATAACTAAACTTCTGCGGTGTTTGCTTTGCTGCTATCAAAGACAGCAGCTTAAATTTTTCCTGCCTTAAACTGGATATTGTTTTCCTAACCCCATTGCACGATGACGTCCATATCCTCATTGATGGCAGCAATCTGATTTTCACGCTCGAGTTAGGAACGAGGAGCGGTCAGTATGGTAGGGAGAAAAGTCTGCATACTGGAGCAGTTAGTTCAGCAGCACGTTTCTTAAGCACTATTGCGGGAACGCCATCCGGTCCTGTGGGCTTGTTAGTGTCTAGGCCTTTGAGTATTCCTTTTACTTCGCGTTGGCGAAATACCAGACCGGGCACACTCGGAATAGTTGAGGATCTAAGGTAGATTTTGCAGCAAAGATTTCGGCAAGAATGTTCGGTTTTTCTTCGGCCGTGTCCCCTATTGAGCCTTTTATCTTCGATAAAAGGCGGGATTCACGTCATTGAGAAGCACTGATTGACATTTTTGACAACTGACCAAAAAATGCCGGTCAGTTGGGACAGTTGAGAAGATTGTTCTTGATCTGCTCGTCACATCCCTCCTTGGTCTTGGTTTCTAGTCGGGATGAATATATACCGACTATCGACCCATCTTCAACAGTTTTCCCACACCACCGTTTACTGTTTGAGATACGTTTCATAGAAGAGGGGATGAAAGCTCCCATACCAGCTAGAATAACTTGAGATATCTCATCAGCAGATTCGAAGGTATTTTGATTCCTAGAACAGAAATCTTTCCAAGGGAAAAAATGATAAAAACACGCGCGAAGGTCACGCTACGTTGCGCCACACCTTTCGGGGTAAAGTCCATTCAAGGCTATTGCGCTGACGTCAAAAGAAAAGATCCGTACGTCTTAGATAGATTCGTACGTTATTTTTTACACTAGCCAAAAGATGTCTCTGTACCTGTTTTCTATTCCGGAGCACGTTCCGTGTTTATCAATTTTACATACTTATGACAATATTAGCCGCGTTCGTTTTTGTCATCTTTTTCCTCGACTTGCTCTGAAAATTTGACAGTCACGAGTTCTGTGTATTTAAAAGGAAAACCCAAGTCACGTGCCTGACAAATCGAGGAAAAAGATGACAAAAACGAACGCGGCTATTGTTTTAAACGTCTGGGCATCTGAATAATACTTTTGACAGTTCGTTTAATTTAAAACAATAGTATGCTTTTTATCGTCTAAAATCCGTTTAAAAACGATTTTAAATGGCAAAATTGTATATAATACCGCCCTGGCGGCTAGAATTGGTTTGCGCATTTCCGTCTCATTTGCCCAGATTTGTCCTCATATCGCCGCGTAAGATGTTTCCACATCAAAAATACATTTTTTCTAGAGATATCATGTTTTAGTATAATCAAATAAATAGAAAACAAATATTACTTACATTGTGCACAGCTTTCCAGGGTAAAAGTGGGCTACCAGCATCTTTTTCACATGTGAAATAACGCACTAATTTTAAAGTTAAAGCTTGCTCTTTCTCACTGAACCGGTGGGGCATCTCAAAACGATTTTTATTAGCAATTATTAGCGTAAAACACAAACCAACTAGCAACAAATCAATAAATGAATTAAATCTGTTATTTTCGTTATGATATTTTGACATTGACGCAAATCGATGTCAAAGATTCCAATTTGACGGACCAATTTAGTACATACGTTCATTGCATAAAGAAAGATGGAATGATATGACGTAACAGCGCAATAGACTTGAACGGACTTTACCTGTGGCTCCTGTGTTTTGATAGCAAGTTCGCACGTTACGGATATGAGTTTGATGAGCCCAACGGAGGTTGGATAGTTACGATGTCGAGGTCAGGATAGTTGTTAAGAATAGATCCAGGACGCCAGAAAAGTCCCTTGAATTGCTTTTATGTTAGTGCAATCTCTCTCTAGTATTGACAAGTTAATTTCAACTTTTATTATCCTGTCATCTGAGGCACATTTTCCCCAATAAAATTATGATTACTATATAGCTAAACACATTATTATAAATATAGTTTTTTTAAACCAATGAGTATACTTCGCTTGTTGTAAAGTAAACCTACAGATCATCAGCGGCAATGTATTTGATTAGTAGATATATCTCTAATATAGATTGTAAAATGTGATAATAATAAAATAGCATTTAATTTCAGTATAATAATATATTATTGAACGTAGTATAATGCGGGTCCTAATCAACCAGGATGACTGTAGATGAGCCGCTTGCGAAACTGTTATAATCATGAAAGTGAGTACATTATGGTTTATTATACGTTCGTCAAATTCTATACTTTATCTGCAGCCTGCAGCCACCCTTAAACCCATAAAATATTTAACTAGAATGAGAAATCTCACGTCAACCGAGATGTCAACATAGACTCTATTGACATTTCTTCTTTCGATAGTTGAGCCTCTCGGATTGCCTATTGCGAATTTATAATAATTACACGTGTTGCTTTATGAGTAATTATAATTGAACTTGTTATATTACGCAGAGCATAATGCTCTTACTAGCATAAGTATTAGATGATTGTAGATAAATTTGTTTTATTAAAGTAGGCCTGCCAAACCGGTGCAAACCTCCCTCCCATAAACACAGATGGCAATTAGCTTATTACTTCTGTAACCGTTTTATTATATTTTAAAGGTTTCAATGTATGGGCCTCATAGATTTGCTCGATCAAGACAAATGTTGCCAATAATTTATACATACGCTACAGAGCAAACATGATTTTAAGAGGTTTTTTTCTGTAAGATCGGTTAATAATTACTTTGACATCGATAATAAAAACGGTTTTAAAAGAGTTTCATAAAATTGCCACAAGAGCATTCAACTTGAATTTAGAGATATTTCGCTCCAAAGCCAAACTGAATTACTCAAAACAATGATATAAAAGATTTGCAAGTACAGACATAACATAATTGTTTCGAATCTAATGAATAGCAAAAGGCGTCACCGAGTGACAGAGTATACCGTTTTTTTTTTCAATTTATGCCGTTTAAAACCTATATTGAGTTAAAAGGTGAGAATAAGAAATTTCTCTTATATTAATATCTGTGCACTAGGCGCACTTAGGCGTTCACTGATCTCTATAGATTCCACTGACGTATTTATAGAACTTAAAAGCGTAAACCAAGTAGCTTAGAGAAAACCATACAAACTTTCAATTCAGAACAATAAATTATGCTGGGGTTTGGAACCTTCGGCAAAATACACTAACTCTGAGTTTTATCCACAACACCGAAACAGAATTATTGCACTCGACGCGCGTTTCGCTAACCATGTTAGCATCATCAGAAGATTATTAATGGTTAGCGAAACACACGTCGAGTGCAATAATTCTGTTTCGGTATTGTGTATAAGACTCCGTTTTAACAACAATAAATGTTCAGGAATATATGACATCATGCTTAGATTCACATAGGTTCGCAACTTCAAAATTAATTTAATTTATTAATAAATATATTGTTTAATGGCTTATGTTACCTTTTCAGCTTACCTGCTTTGTAATTTTTCTATAACCACCTCATATATACACTTCTAGGTTATTGTTATGTGACTATCCATACCTGAAAGTTAAAGATAATTTTATTAAAATTAAACTCTTTAAAAAATTAGATAATTTATGGGTAAATAATTAAGTACATCCCTTTACTAAGTTGGAACAAATCTATAGTACGGAACAGGAAAGAAATCCGGACCTTAAAAACCGGGTTATGCGAAACAGTAGGTATATTCTGCTCCGCAGAATCAAGTCTAGTGAAGGGAAAATCGGATGATTTTTAGAATCGAATATCTTGCATTCGAATACTTTTGAGAATCGAATGATTATTCGAATACAAAGAATCGAATTATTTGGATTAGTCGCGATATCCCAAATGTTTCAATGAGCGATTCAACCTCTCGAGGTTTCGAGTGACTTTGAAGTCTCCTTCTCGAATTCAAATTTACAAATTGTCTGATTCTGGATTGTTTGTTCTTGAAGTCTTCATTCTTGATACATTTAAGCATAAGAGCAAAACTTTTTACAAAGACTAGTGAAAGCATTTACGATTAAAAAATAAAATATTGGTTAAAAGTTGTATAAAATATTGGTTAAAAGTTGATTTGTTTAGATATTATGTAAAAGTTTATTAAAGATTTACTAGAATCATCACTTTTTAATAATTTAAATTTAAATTCCCAAAACTCATCATCTTCTGCATGTTGCAAAAATATGTATGTCATACCTGCCGATTACCGCATTTAAAATTAATAATATGTTTACTACAGAAAAAAATATTCAACAATTAAAAAACTACCACAGTAATTAAACTGCTCTATATTATACTTTATATAGTATAGCGTTTTCGATTATTGTTCACCATAATACAAAACAAAGCCCGCTATTATTTGTTGCTCAAGTTACATTATAATCGCATTTGACGCGAATTGTGCCGATTCATATTTCACTTCGATTCAAACAGCATTCGAAGGACGATTAATTCGTTGTTAGGAGGACATTCGAATATTTCTGGTATTCGAATTCTTCGCTGAGAATCGAATGCATTCGAATGCAAGCCAGAATCGAATACTTCGATTATTTGTATTCGAATAGTCCCTTCACTAATCAAGTCTGTACGCTATAATAATTTTCCGCTCATTGCAAACCGAGAATAATGTGTGCCAGTTAAACGATAAACGAAGCCTGGCAGTGACTTAATAAACTTCACACTAATCCACTATGAGTGGGCGTGTTTACCTATTCCAGAAACGTGCATTTAAATTTATACAGGGATGGCCAAAGGTCTGGAATAAAATTTATATCTTTTGAGCAAGCAATGTTTTCAAAAAACGCTGGTAACACATTTTGAGTTTTTCACATTTTTCGGTTAAATAAAAAAAAATCCCAACCTCCTAATCCCCAATTACCACAACTGTCACTTTTTTTTTCAAATGAAAACCTATGTCTTGTGAGGGCTCGTTGAAAAGCACATGAAAATGGAATCCACCCATACCAAGTGAACAAGTTTTATGTTTGCAATAACCACGTTTTTAGGGCCTTATAAAATAAGTACTGTATATAGTGAGGGACTATTGGGAAAAATTAATAACAGATAAAAAATATAGGTTAATCTGTGGTATGGGCAGGCATTATCAACAATAGAATTTTGTTTTTTTTTTTCAAGAAAACCTTACGGCCGAACGCTACCTAGACTTCTTAACATTCGAACTGATACCTGCGCTATAGTTCAGATTTTTCCTCATAGAATAGATCCAAATATACATAACGAAAGAATTTGGTTCCAACAAGATGGCGCTGCTCCACATTTTGGTATTAATGTTCGCAGGTACTTAGATCAGATGTTTCCAAATGGTTGGATCGGGAGACGCGGTACAATTGAATGGCCACCAAGATCCTCCGACTTAACGTCCCTAGATTACTTTCTTTAGGGATATATGAAAGAAAGAGTTTATCAGGATAGACCGGACGATATTGAAGATCTAAAGCACAAAATCACGGCGGAGATACGTAATATACCACCTAAACTCATTCGCAATGCTGTGAACAGCTTTTACTATCGCCTAGGAGAATGTCAGACAGTAAAGGAGGACATTTTCAGCATTTGCGGCATTAAATCACCTGTGAATAGACTTTAATAAAGTTTAATTTTATGAAAACGTTTTAATTTATAAATAAAAAAAAAACGGTTATTCCAAACATAAAACTTGTTTATTTGGTATGGCTGGATTCCATTTGTCATGTGCTTTTTAACGAGCCCCCACAAGACATAGGGTCCGTTTGAAAAAAAAAGTTTGGGGTAACTGGGGGTTAGAGGGTTGGGAATTTTTTTTATTTAACCAGAAAATACGAAAAACTCAAAATCGCTACCATGTTTCAGCGTTTTTTGAAAACATTGCTTGCTCAAAAAATATGAATTTTATTCCAGACCATTGGCCATCTCTGTATATAAGCTGCGATATTATTGCGAAGCGACGATGGGGAATAAACCTGGGAAAAGAATTAGAAGCGCTGCACGTTATGACAACTTTTCCTGAGTCCTTTTAGAAAACCTACCTATAGATGCGAACGGCAGCCAGTAATGTAGTGGAGAGCTAGGTTCGTGGATCCTCGGTACACTTTAATAAAGATATTTGGGCACCACATAGTTAACTTTGACTCAACTAAGAAAAATCCATAAAGTTGTTAAATGCTGAAAAGTAATTCTTGGAGGAGCTTTTCAATAAGGCATAATATTTCCCCAAAATAAATAATTTATTCTTTCCCTACTAATGAGGAGATACCTTGATATAAAACAATAATGATATAGTACAATTACAATCACATGTATAAACAATTAGGCAATAGTAAAAAAGTTTACATAATATTGACTATTATCAACAATGGTGTCAGACGCAAACTGTTAGGCAAATATTCCGCATACCCAATAATAGGTTACTAGAATGATGGCAAATAGCGCACAGGGTCTAAAATTCATGAATTTTATTCTGCCGCAATAATATAAAATCAAATATGTGTGTAATCATTCAATCTACAGATAATTTAAATTTGCCGAGACAGCCTTACAAATAGGTAAATGATGTTACTTACAAATCATGAAGTAGGTATTCTTAATCTTAATATATTCTCCAAATAAATACCAGTATTATTATATGTACGGTTCATGCAACTCCAAACCACTTCAAATCAGAAACTGACTTCTCCAAACTTGGTACGCCACATCCAGCCAATGATAACAACAAGGGCATAACATGCAAATCGTGGTTTAATGAATCTAAGACACGCAAGTAACCCAAAAAACACGCTGGATAGGATATCGCAGTCAGGCAAAGCAATATACGTGTGCCAGAGCGGTACCCGTGGAGAGAACCCTAAAAACAATTGTTTGTCTAAGCAAAAAGTAAATATCTTACACTGAAATGATTACTCATAAACTAACTAGTTTTTCATCTTACCTATAGAACTATCTATAAGGCCTATAGCCTGGTAATAGCCAGTCGAACAAAACAAACAGTGTCCATTCTAGAGATTTCTCCAAAACCAATAATCGACCATTCCAATGATCAGCAACATGAGAGCAACAGCAACACATAAATTCTTCTAGAATGATTGGAAAATACAATTAATTCCACTGAAAGACTGCATGAAAAATTTTGTGACTTACCACGTGGAGGTCGGATTCCAATAACTCAACAATAACTTTTATAGGTAACCTCCATGGCCCTGGTTCGAGTCAAAAAACTTAAACGTAGCAAAAATTTCATAAAATATGACCCCAATTATTTAAACCAGTCCATGAGGATTTACACCTCGGCCTCGAAGAAGCCACAACGGGATCTCGACCCGTCACCTAGACGACACAGCGCCAAAAGAAAGAACCTGGAACCAATATCGCATTTTGGCCCCTAAACATTGCTGCCAAGCTAAGTTAGTTGAAATAGCGAGTCCGAGCGCATCCACGTCACTGCTCTAGACCATATTCGCCAAGCATCAAGTAAATACACCTTAAAAGTAATCGTTATTTAAGAACGTCGATTCTTGAACATGTCTAATTTTAACTGTCAAAAAACATATGGTGTGCCTGTCACTGATAGATCGATAGGAGGTGAATGACACTTTGACACAAGAAATGAAAACACGAAATCTCATCGAAAGACAAATAAAACAAAAGGAAACAATAAACCTAAACACAATCAAATAAACGAATTAAAAGCTACCTTAGACGACTTATATGATCTCCAAATCGCTTGAGGTATGTACTGCTAGAAATTTATCTAAAATAATACATACTCTAGGTTACATTTGTATCGAACAAATTGTTAAGTTTTTATTAACTTTTAGATCAAAGAAAAGCTTGTGAGCATTGTCCCGAGTGATAGAGCTCAAGTATTTAAATCCAAAGACAAAAACCTAGCGAATTGGAATGCACAATTAGAACCTATAAAAGAAGTTTCCGAGACCTAGTCGAGTACCTTCGACTCTGCAAGGGACAAAAATCAGCCTTGTTGTTGCGGTCATCTCATGTATGTGTAGAACATCATAAATGTAAATATAGAAAGTAAATTCAATACCTTTCAAGACAAAACAAGGTAATGTACACTATACCTATATCCTATAGTGGAATAACCCAAACTAAATTGTGTTTGTAAATAAAAATAAATATAAATCAAGCAAAACAGTAGCATTTGTTCAAGCCAAAATTTGAAAACGCTACAACGTGAGGTAATTGCTCGCGTTATTGATGTCTTGATAGAGAAGCAGACAATAATTATTTAGATATTCCCGTTGAGCATCGAACGAAATAGGGTCAATTTTACACCGGTGTTTCTGAAAGTAGTATTAAAAAAAAATCGAAAAGAACATACTGACCGCTCAAGGCCAGTAACCCATGACGCCACGTCCTGGTAGGCGCGCAGGTTATGTAGCTCAGATTAGGGATCGTGAGGTGAGAAGAGATAATACAGAATGCACTTCAATGTCCAACTGGTCAAAAACTTGAATTTACACTGTACCCGATTACTAAAACACTCATGTGCCTTCGGTTGAGGTATGATTTGAATTGCTTATACTCTTGGTCCCTATTTTATAATATAGTTCTTTAAGAGCGGTGTTGTGTTTTAATATATGGTTAGGTTTGGTTATTTCATTAGGTAATTATTTAAGTGTTCTTAGTGTAGCTTGATTTTACTCAGCGCTTTAAGGCACTGTAACTATTTAAGTTTAAAAATCACTTGACTTAGAATTCTGACAGATCTATCGTAGATTCGACTTTAGTACTTTAGACGGATATCCCCCACGAATTACCCTCCTGTAAGCCGCACTTCTTGAGATGTGTTTGAGGATTAGGATATCGGTCGAACATTGATTAGAACGGAATAGGTGAGAGACAAACTTTTAACTAAAAAAAGTTTTTATTGAAAAAAGTTTACGAATACACTTAGCCAATGTCAAAACAATAAAATAACTCAAGATAACCTGTAAAATAATTTGAACAGGTTAAATAGAATTAAATATTTTATTCCATATCTTAAAAGGTTTTATTTTAGAATGGTATCAAGTCTTTGTTCTGGCCACATTCATCCATAAATTCCTAGTCTACTGAACCATCCCAACGCCAACGGGGCAGTCGTAGTATGGATATGCAGTCCCATAATTACATACATATATCACAAATCTAGTTGCCATATTTTACACATTGAATCCAGCAACATTTATCCCCATAATTATTCCAGTTAAACCTAGGTACATTTTACTATTTTTCATGCCTCAAGAGAAGAGAAGTAATTTGCTAGGTTGTCTTTCAGCGTCATAAAATAATTATACTTCCTGGTCCGTGCCTAATAGAACACTCTGTAGTTGCTGCAAAACGCTGACAGTACACTAAGTTGAAAGAGAGAGAACAACCGACCCACCATATCCACGGCCCACACAGCGGACCCATTCATTACGCTCTTAGTGCCCGACAGTGCAGTGCATATGTAGTGAATATTTAAAAAATGAATATTTCAAAAGTGAAAAGTTCCAAAAGAGAGAAGACCAAAAAGAAGTTAGAAAAATTGTTAGAAGTGTTTTCTTCAAGTTCTTCTAGTTCGTCAAGTATGTAAAATACCTGATGGCAGGCCCAATATTTTGTAATTTTTTTCTTACTTGATTTGCCTATATATAAGAAGTTTACTCAGCATTTAATACTAGAAATATGGGTTAAATCACCCTTACCTGTAACCAACCATTTATATCGGAAACTTTAATCACCTTCCAATACCAGAGATAGGGGTAAAATCATCCCAATCTATATGTACAACCGTTTATATGGGAAGTTTTAATCAGCTTCCAATACTAGAAATACGGCTTAAATCACCCTTATATAAAAGATTTAAAATGGTTACACTATTTTCATACAACAGATAAGATAATAATAAGAAGTTTAATCAGCGCCTAATACTAGAAATGGGGGTTAATTCACCCTTACCTATAAGCAACCATTTTTATATGGAGCTTTAATCACCTTCCAATACCAAAAATAAGGGTTTAATCATCCCTACCTGTATGTACAACCATTTATATGAGAAGTGTTAATCAGCTTCCAATACTACAAATACGGGTTAAATCACCCTTATAGAAAAGTTTTAAAATGGTTATACTGTTTCCATACAATAGGCAAGATAACAAGTTTATTCAACGTTTAATACTAGAAACTTGGATTAAATCATCCTTACCTATAATCAACCATTTTTATATGAAGCTTTAATTAGAAATAATTATGGTTTACACTTGACCGGGAGTATTGTTTTTCAAGATAGGCGTGTGTTTATATTATTTTTGAAGATACGCATTGATTCTTCCTGTTCAGAGTGAATCGAGCAACGATGTACACTTAAACACAAATTACTGTGTTAATTTGTGACTTAAATCTTACGTAAAACAGTTGGATGTCCATGTCCAACAAGTCCAAGATTATTTTCATGAAATATCTTCAGAACAAAGGTTGCTCAAAGAACTTTGAATTTTTCGCCGACCCCTTTTCTCGACTTCATCACTAATTCAATATGTTTCTTGTAGTTGTAAAAGATTGGACCCCGTAGTTTTTGATAGTTTCTTAAACTTCTTTGCGATAACTATAAGAAAATAAAAATATATGCAAAGCAAAACTCAATAAAAGTTACTAACGTTGGGACTCCAGAACAGGTCCATGTCAATCTCAAGGTGGAAGGTGACCGTTCGGAAAAGAGCGCCAAGATTTTGGCTGAGATTTCCACACTACCGCAGAAAGGGACCAACCCCGATTAGGTAAATATTCCCAAATCATGGTACCATCATGGCACATCTGTGTGAAAGTCAAATTAATTCCCAACAGAGGATCTACAGCAAAGCTAGCATTATGGGTGGAACACTTGAGAAGTTGCATTAATCCAAGAACCTCAATTTTTCAGGAATCGGATCAAGAGATTAAAGAGCGCCGGATAAAATATTCATATTGGCAAGACAAGAGAAGAAAGCTCTAGGACTTAAGTTAGTCAGTCTATATGATAACGCGCGTCTTCCCCCAATGGAAGATCAAATTAAAATAATGGTCACTATTCCACGAGAATAAGCATAACATCATTTAGGGTAGCACCGATACAAATGCGAAGGGTACTGTTTCACTACAATACTTAATGGCCGACCACGAAATGATTCGATTCGAAATCGAATGATGAAGAGGGCATGCTCCCTAAGAGAAACCCAACAGCTACCGACTGAGGCAGATGCAAGGACTACCTAGCGGAGTCTATTAGTTTTATAGGTGAGCCAATACTCGCCAAAAACGATTTAGGACGCAGGTGGCCAAAATAGGAAACGCCATCAGCCCTGCACACGGTCAATCCTGTTCCCACATGGCGTTAAAAACATGGAGAGTTCCGTGATGGAGTTAAAACTTGGATCGCCTTAAAAGGTAGCCAAAGAAGGATTACCACCGAACTATCAAGAAGCCAGGAGAAATTTTAAATCTGTCAGACGTCGCGCGGTTGACGAAACTACTGAGTTATGAAAGCGATAAAGGAAAGAAATGAAAAATGGACAGAGAGCAGGGGGAAGCTTTGAAAATTCTTCTTGAATCTTATTGTCCAGGATAAGAAGGCAACGTTGCCCCTGCCGCTAAAGGACGAGTCTACGAAGCTGATTAGAACTTGGAGCGAGAAGGATGATGACTGATTAAGCCTTCAAATGGGCCGTATGTAAATACAAAGTAGTTGGTCCGGATGGTATTATCCCCGCAATGCTACAAGAGGATATGGATATACCATCATCATCATCTATCTAGTGGATGCGGAAAGTATACGAGCCTAGCTATGACGTACGTCCCAAGGGCGTCGAGATCAGTAATTGTGCCATTCACACCCAAGGGACAAATGTGGTCTTCATATCCAAAGGGCTCAGAGGCAACCTCCGAACCTCAATGAGCCTTGGTCGGAGTTCTAACGAGTCATTGCAGCCACAATAGATACTTGCATCCACTAGAAATTTAGGAATCGACTTAGCTCGAATTGCTGGGTAGGAGAGGAAACTCGTATCACTTAATAACTATATGTGGACAGAAGATAAACGTTCGGTGGCGCAACTGTCGACTGGATTACAGTGCACCAATCTCCAAAGTCATGAAACGTGCAGTTAATCCGCAACTACTCAAGTACCTCGATACCAACAGATTAATTAGCGATAACCAATACGGCTTTCGCAAAGAGAGCTAGAAAGGAGCCTATGTCACTCATATATGGAGTAGGGCAATTGAGAACTACGGAGAATCTCGAGCGATTGAGTTGGATATTTCGAAGGCATTCGACAGAGTTTGGCGTGACGGATTGCTCAACAAACTGCCGTCTTTTGGACCGCCAGCCTCTCTCTATAGCTGGCTTGGCAGTTTTCTTAAGAATCGATCTCTGCACGTTGCAGTTGATGGACACATCTCAGACATATTCACCATTAACGCGGGCGTGCTTCAGGGCGCAATACTTTCACTAACTTTTTCCTCATCTATATTAATGACCTGCTGACTGAAACCAATAATCCTGTTTCCAGTTTTGCAGATGACTGAGACTTATCACCGCAGACAGAAGCAGATTACAATAATTAATCAGGATCTGCAGAAAGTTCGAACTTGGAGCGACAGAAATTTCGTTCAGTTCAATGCAGCAAAAACCCAAGCAGCTACCGTTACCAAGCAAGCCGATACGGCTGGCTCTGACATCATTATGGCAGGATCGACCATTCATTCCTTAATCTTCGCAAATTGGACTACTGGCATGTCTGGGTCAACAGCAATATGTCCTGGCGTGACCACGTTGCTAACATGGCAAAATCAGCCTCGCAGTAGCTTGGTGCGCTGTTTCGTTACACAGCAGCAGCTGCTCTTGCTCTACGAAGCGCAAATAAGATCGTGCTTAGAATATTACTCACACATCTGGGGTGCCGCACCAAAGCACACCCTAAAGCTGCTGGATTCTATTCAGAAGAGAGCTGCGTCTCGTCGGCGATCCGGAGTTGATCCGCGATCTGGATAGTCTGGAACACCGCAGATATGTGGTCGAGATATCCTGTTTTACAGATATTTTCACAGCAGATGTTCCCAGGATTTGGCTCGTCTCATCCAAAGCAATGCCTGTTATACCGTCACGATAGACGGCAAAAGCGCACCCGTTCGTTGTACAACAACTGGAAACACTTAGAACGTCGCTTTACAAGGACTCCTTTGTCTGGCGCACTGCATTGCTGTTGAATTAACTCCCAGGACATCTGTTTCTACCAAATTACAACCTACAGCCATTCAAGAACCGTGTCAATATACATCTCCGCGCACACACCGCTCGTCGAGTGCCATAGGATCTCCCTCTAGTGGGTGCGTCATTATCATAAAAAAATAAGATTTTGATATATGGCATCTGGATAATATAAAAAAATATACATTTCAGGTAGCAATTAAAAATCTACGAAAATCTAAGGAATTCTATTTAAAGAAAAATTAGATCTAATTTTTCCTTAAATTTTTTCATCCACCCTCTACAATATGAACAATGAAATATCAAAATATGTCCCTTGAAAAAACTAAATTAGTGTCTCGGCAATTTGCATAGAAATATTCATTTATCACAGAAGTAGGGTGACTAGCTTTGAAATAAAAGCAGTAGAATATCATGCAACTAAATTTTCTATTACAATTAGGTTTATATGATGCCATTAATAATAATAATAATAATTTGATACCCAACTCCGATAATCCTCCAAATGCAATCGTGCACCCAAAATGTTATGAAACATTAGATATATAACAGTTTAATTTAAAACAATAATAAAGTCCGCTTTACCACTTCCCATTATTAATGTTGCACATATTTATTTAAATTTTAATATTTTAATTTCATTTCCATGTCATAAATTTAATTTTTACGTTTATCGTATTCGGTGGTGCGTACATGATGCGTTGGGGCTCGGATTTTAATATGACTACTGAAAATAATGTAGTTTTACGGTTGAAGGCAACCCACTTTAAAATTTTATTTTATGATTTGCGTTATACGTTTCGTTATTCATGACTATTTTATTCCAGCTTACTTTCGCAATGTAAAATGTTGACAGTTCATTCCCAAAATATGGGTATTCGCCAAAAATTTTTAGTTTTTACCTATCAGTTTGAATATATGTATAGACACATTATGGCAGCGGGAGTTATGGCATCATTTACAATGAGCTGAGTAATGAAAAGGCATCGATCTCTGTTAGATGCTCTGCATTCTGATTTTATGACTCTTCTAATTCGTTAGTAGGCTATGGTCAGACAAATATTTTCCACTGCCATAGATTTTTCGAAAAAAAAATTAGCACAGAGAAAAGCAAAAAATAAATCAGTATATCGACGTCTTTAGGCTATTTATGCTAATAATCGATTTAATATTGGTTTCCGGATTCATGGCGGATTAGAGTAAGAATTACAAAGAGATGACCTTTGGAAAATGAAAATAAGCATTATACTGATCAAATCTATATGGTTTTGTTTAAAAAAACTATCAATATATTCAAGTTTTTCGAAATGTATACAGTAAGATCAAAAAATAATCATCAATCATTTAACATTGGTGATGTGGTGCTATCACAAATTAAACCAAAAATATAAAATATTCTCTAATAACTGATTTTCGTCAGAAGCAGGGTCGACTTTTATTGTTGACATTGTTGACCTCGACATGTCGATAATACATCGACTATGAAGTAAACGTCGGCAACGTTCTTTCTTCTAGTGTTCCCCTTTCAGGGAACGGTTGGCTTTGCTGCAAGGCAATCCGCCAGCACACCCCTCTTTCCGGCGCTTATTTAGAGGCCCGGCTACCCTCAGGCATAAATTACACGTTGTTCCAGTGTGAGGGGACTATTTGGTAGGAAAAACCAGTAAGACGGGCCTGTGCCCCTGGTGATTCCCGACTTTTGCATAAATATAAGCAACTGAACTGCACAGAAAGAAATGGTCCCACAGGGACATCCGGTCCCTCCCGGCCTGGGTACCGGCGTGAATGGGTATTTCTTCTGGCTATGAAAACTCTGAAAGGCACAGAATATATTCTGGCTGTAAACTCTGAAGGGCACAGACGACGCTGGCTATGACGTCCGCTTCTTTCTCGGGGGGACAAATCGGTCCCTGAACGATTGCCACGCGTTACCCCAAAATGGCCGACGAAAGAGCCGCTACTCAACAGCGATGTTATCCCGACCGAGAACTAAACGGAAGTGGTCGGCAACGTTAAAAATGTCACAGGCACAGGTTTGAGGTTAGGTTTGTGATTAGTGACTGATTCTGATTACTCATTTCTACGGATATTTTTAGTTATATAGTTTGATTTAGGCTATCCTGTAAACGTCACAAGCGGTGGTTATTGTTTCTCTTTGTTCTATATTACATCGGTGCAATTAATTGCACTACCTTAGACATTAAAAAATAAGTGGCAGTAAGTGTAATAAAAAACTTTCAAGAACAAAAATTCGATCTAGTAAAAGTGAACGGCAAGCACGCCGCAAAATGTCGGTTTTGTGGAAATATTCTAAAAAATACCGGTGCCGGAGATTGCAAAGCCACAGGTGAGTAACGTAAAAGACAGGAGATTATTTCGGTGCAAAACATTTTGGAAATGACATTGTTTCAGGATCAATATATCGTGTGTCCCCACCAGCATGAATAACTTCATTACACGTCCTTGGTATGCTTCTTATGATTTTTCAAAGATTTTCCTTGAGTATACTTTCCCATTCCTCGATTAAGGCTTCTTCTAGCTACTGGAGAGTTTGGGGTGCATTTGGACGCTTCCGAATGCGTCTGTCCAACAAATCCCAAACGTGTTCGATAGGCTTTAAATCTGGACTAATCGCAGGCCAATCAATGATTTGAATACCTCATTCATGTAGGAAGTTTATGGTTTCGCATTATCTTGCATAAGTTTAAATTTTGGACCTACACCATAAGCTACACATTATCAATGTAACATTGAGCGTTTAGTCTTCCGTGAATTACCAGATGATCAGTTTTCCCTCTCCCCACCCCAAACCATTATCGACCGCCACCAAATCTTGGAACTTCTCGTACTACAAAAGCAGAATACCGTTCGCCGGGATGTCTGTAAACACGTTCTAGACCATCACATCGTGTAAGACGAAATCTTGACTCATCGGTGAAGAGCACTTGTCCAATGTCGAAGTTGTCAATTAATATGCTCACAAATAAAATTTAGACGGCGTGTTTTGTAATGCCATGTCAAAATAGGGTTTCGCACGGGTCTGCTGGGCCTCAAAGCTCGATTTCTAACCGCCTGGTAGGAAACATCTAGTCCATGAGTCGCCCTGAGAACACTTTGAAAAGATCATTTGCGATATGCAATGATGTCAGAACTGAAGAACAATCTTGATTTTGGGTGGTTTTCCTTTTATGACCTTGCCCGATGCATCTTTTGTACTGACCAGTTTCCCTATAACGACCCCATAAACGTTTAACAAGGAACGCAATTAAATATTCTTGTAACTTGCCGAATACGGAAACCATTTTCAATCAAAGAAACAGCACGAGCAACTTCTACTTCACTAAGATGTCGCATTCAATTTTTGTCAATGTATTGTTGATGTTTAATTTGCAATATGTTGCTGTTAACATGCCTACTACACCTCGAAACTAAGCATAGGTCACTTTATCGCCACTTTGTTTTTCCTATTGTTTTTAAATTGTTAATCATACCTTAAGGATAAATGGTTTCTTGATTTTTATATTTATTAATTTATTAGGATAACATATGTGGCTTTAGGAATTTAAATGTCTCATATGTATAAATTTCCACAATAAAAATTATAGCGAGACAACCCGTGTAATGACTACTTAGTTGGTGTAACGGATTCACACAATATAAATAATAAAAATCATTCCTCAATTGTGGATTCTTCGCACCTATCGATTGAAAGTTTTTCTAAGTATAAAAGTGTTTCAGAGAGTTTGCAAAGTGTAAATGAAAATAGTTCAGGCACGACTCTAAATTCTCCAGTTTACGACATTAATGCCTGATTAAACACCTAAATTAGTCGATCCTAATATACAATCAGAATCTTCAACTTCGTACGTAAATGTCAACGATCTAGAGCTTCTAAAAGTTATTTGCATTGACAGGACTTCTATGTCCCCTACATTATCTGAAGAAAATTATAGTCGATTGCTTAAAGAATCGATAAAAATTACGAATTACGTGGGTATTTTGATAGAGAAGTAGGTCGAAAAAATAGGTCTAGCATTGTCTAAATTTATGTTTGGATGTAACCCACCATTGAATCGCCCCTATTTAAAAAAAAAATATTAAAACAATACTCCCTGCGTATATTGATGGTATGGTATGGTATGTTAGAGGGGTCGCTCGGCAAGATTTGCCCTTCAACACGTCGACCACAATTGATCTTTTGTGTATACCCTTCTATGTTACACAAAAATTCCTATCTCTTTCGAGAACTTCAGAATATTTCGAGGGTTGAGCTTTTGTAGATATCCAGGTGCCACAAGGGCATTTTAGAGATGCCTCCACCTTTGGGGCGAGTCAGTGCCTGACATTCGCAGAGTAGATGCTCTTCATCCATAGTTTGGCGGAATCTGCATTATTCGTCAGTGTTAGTGATACCGTCGAGACGAGAGATTCTCGTCTCTCGTCTCGTCTCGTCTCGTCTCGACGAGACGAGAGAGGTATTTTCTCTCGAAGGAAGCCTCGAGACGAGACGAGAGAAAGATGCTCTCTCGTCGAGAATTTCTCGTTTTTCTCTCGATCTCTCGAGTAAAAAATTTGCATAAGAAAAAAAAAACATCTTTATGATGTTTTCATACATAAGTAATTTGGTGATACCTATTGTATTAAATTCGTAGTTAGCATACACATTTTCTACACTTATGGTCGGTTTCCCAATGTCGAGTTAACTCTTAACTCGCGAGTTACCCTCGATTTTTCTATAGAAAACCCGCGGGTTAAACCTAACTCGTTATTGAGAAACCGGCCCTTAGGGTTTTTTAAGGGTGAAAAAGGGTGGGCGTCATTTAAAAAATACAAATGGGGTATTGTGATACCTTATTTGGAAGGTGTTATCCAATACCTTATGATGCCAAAATATTAGGTTCCTATAATCCTCCAAAACGAAATGTCGCGATTATTTTTTTTTATTACATTTTTGCATCTTTGACATGCTCTAGAATCAAAAGGCTTTAACATGGGAAATAAAAAAAGGGTTTGTAAATATTATGCATTTGCTCTTAAAAATGTAGGATCTAAGATCTAATAGGGCAAGATCTAATAGGATAGGATAAAATAAGATAGGGAGTGTGCAAGTTGATTTTTTTTCAATTTCACCAGTAAAAAAATTGTTTATGTAGTAATATTCCCTTTTTCCAAAATCTTAATCTTGGAAACATTTCCAGCTTTTCTTTTACCTTTTTTATATCATTTTATTTAGATATTATTGTAACCTGTATAAATTCTAATTTATGATCGCGCTAATAAAAATAGTATTCTTTAATGCGCTTGCCCTAACAACCGTGAGGTGTAAAGTAGGCGGTTTTTAGAAATAAGAACAATAGAGATCTTGCCAATTTGCTGTAATATAAAAATTGTAATTAAATTTAAATTCTAATGTATTTTCAAAAAGGGTTTAAATTTAAATCGAAATTTAAATTATTTTTTCTTAAAACCAGAAGAATTCTATTTACAGAGTTACATTTCCATAAATATCTGTTATTGAAATTGTCCCGCACACTTACTTACCTTTGTCTTACCTCTTTCTATAAAAAAAAATAATAAAACGCCAATCTTAAACATTTATTTTCATTGTAAAGGGACAAAAGGATTATGTTAAAAAACAACTAAAATAAAAAATAAAATTAACAAAACCTAGTGTTGGTTGTACAGGGTGATTTTTTATAATTTCCGCCCCCTTCAACTTTTTTGTGCCACTGTGTAGAACAAAATTTTGACTGGAAAGCTATAGCGTTTGAGAAGTAGTTTGTGCACAATACATATTTTTCTATACAGGGTGTTGCAGATTGCTTAAAAAAACGTTGCATTGAATAAAAAGAATGTTTTTTACAGCAATAAAAATAAGGTTACTATAAATTGTACACAATGAACGCGTAGAAAGCTACAGCTTAAATAAACCTTTAAATTTTTTATTGTAAAATTTAAAGTACATATAAAAATAAAATTAAAAAGAAGCAATTAAAAAAATCTATTATTTATATAATTTTAAATACATTTTCTCTTCTTTTTAAAGCTCTATCGGCCAGAGTAAGAATGTCTCAATAATCTGATTTTTCATACCAAGAAATCCCCAATTTTCAAGGTAATACGCCAAATTTTCAAGGTAGTATGCCAATTTTCAAGGTAATACGCCAAGAAATGCATAAAATATGAAACAAAAACGATTTTTAACATTAACACCCTGTAGATAAGGAATGGACCTATGTTAATATAATTTTAATTCATAAAATATCTCAAAGAATAACCCCCTTTAGCCCTGTATATTTTGTTGTTTTATGCTTTTTTAAATTAAATATTTAGTATTTACGAGAGGGTCGAGACGAGACGAGAGAAGGGTTCTCTCGAGCGAGAGAAAGCGGTCTCTCGCCGAGACCAGAGACATATTTTCTCTCGGCTGGCGAGACGAGACGAGAGAAGGCCTATTCTCGTCTCGTCTCGACGGCAACACTAGTCAGTGTTTTTCCCCATTTTATGGAGGTGGTACCACCAGGAGCCATGTTCAGTGAGAAGGTCTACGACCAGTTTTATTTCATTTTTGTATAGCTTGAGAAGCTTTTTTGTGTAGTTAGGCGAAATAGAGATGAGCCTTTTGGCCTGTCTCTGCCTAGGTGCATTGGCCCAATGTGTCTCTTTCCGCCTATTTTCCAATTTGTGAGTTCATCCATTACGTGCCCTCTAGTGATGCCATAAAATGGTTCAGGCCCGCAAGAGACAGTCTGTGCACCATTCCGTGCGAGCTGGTCAGCGGCTTCGTTGCCTTCCATACACTCGTGCCCTGGTAGCCACATTAGGATGAGTCTGTTTCTGTTTGCCAGTTGATCTGCAGCCATCCGACAATCCCACACTAGACGGGAGTTGATTCTGATAGATGCTAGCGCTTTTAAGGCTGCTTGACTATCTGATAGGATATAGATGTTTGCACCTCTTACGCCTGTTTTGACACATTCAGAGATGGCTTTATTGATAGCATTTAGTTCTGTTTGAAAGATGGTGGGAGTGTTTCCCAAAGGTGCAGAAATTCGACACTTAAGTCCGTAAACTCCAGATCCCTCTCATTCTTTTATCTTCGATCCATCTGTGTACCAGACAAGTGATCCCGTACCTAGTTGTTTTAGTCTTTCCCCTGTAGTATTGCCGCCTTCAATTACCACTTCAAAGGAGCGAGCAAAATTGAGATTTGTTTCCTTTGTATCGGTTGGTTTGGTCATCGCCTCTATTTGGATGTATTTCAGAATTTTAAGGTAACCAGTCAGATCAGTTTTTGTGTTTGAGTGACTCTATGCGCACTGGTCCAGGCCTCCTTTTCTATGCACATGTGCAGCGGAAAGAGGTCAAGTAGGGTTTCAAGAGCTGCTGTGGGGCACGTTTTTATAGCCCCTGTTATATCCAGACAGGCGAGCCTCTGTACTCTTGTTAGCTTTCGCTGTGTTGTTATTTCCTTTGTTTTTACCCATTATACTAAGCAGGCGTAGGTTATAATAGGCTTTACAACAGTGTCGTAGGACCAGATGAGGCAGGGTTTTAGGCTCCATGTTTAGACAAAGAGTCGTCGACAGGCCCAGAGCGCTGCCGTTGCTGTTTTGATAGTTCTTTCCAGGTATGGGTTCCAGGTTAGTTTCTGGTCAAGGACGATGCCAAGATACTTAACATCTTTTGAAAGCTCTACCGTTGACCCTCCCAATGTGGATGTTTTAAGGTTCAGCTTCCTTCTTTTTGTGAATGGGATCACTACGGTTTTGCTTCGGTTGACATTTAGTCTTTCCTGTGTAAACCATGTGCTGACAAGGTTGAGTGCACTTTGCATACGTTCTGAAAGAACGTTGTCATCCTTCCCTCTTATTATTATTATAACTTGGTCATTTGCATAATTCAAAGCCTACTACAGTCAGTCATCCAGTAGATCGTCAACAACCAGAGACGAAAGCATGGTCGATAGGACCCCTCCTTGGGGCATCCCTTTATTACTTTGACTGTGACGGCTGTTTCTTCAATGGTCGCGGTGACATCACAGCTGGTTAGCATGAATTTTATCCATTGTGTAGTGGTTAACTCACTCCTCTGCTGGCTGTGGCACGCTGAATGGATTCATGTGAGGTGTTGTCAAATGCACCCTCTATGTCTAGAGCCAGTGCCTTTTCTATATCGCGGACGAGATTTTGAAAAGCATAGGTGGTCGATATCGATGGTTGGTATGCGAATTATATTGCAATTATTATGCATTAGAAAAGAAGTTGCTTCCGACGCGACGTGCCTATCGATAGTCTTTTCCGTCGTTTTAATAGGGAAGGAGGTTAAGCTAATGTGGCGGTAAGACTTTGGTTCTTTTTGTGATCACTTGGTATGAACGCTACCTTAACTTAACTTAACAGTTTTTGAGAAGGCCCAGTGCAAAGCGGGCTGTGAATGTTGATTCAATGTATGGTAATAAGTGCTCTATAGCTTGATATAACAAGGCTGGAAAGATTCCATCTATTCCCGGGGATTTATAGGGTTTAAAGCTAAGTATGATGTGTTTTTTGTAAATATTTTGTTGGCTAGATCTTTTACCCTTTTTGCAGGCCGCTGAGCGATTTCAATAGGCTCGTCGTCTTGTGCCAGCTCTTCTTTGACTATTATGCTAGACCCGGGAAAGTGTGTTTTTAGAAGAATCCTTAGACTTTCTTCAGGTCTCTCCATATAGGTGTCTTGGGCTCTATTCTTTAGTAGACCGATTTTATTTGAGTGCTCCTTGGATAGCACTTTTTGTAGACGATAAAATACCTGGACGCAAAAAACTCAGCACATGACTTTTACAGAAATGCTATGGAGAGTGTTTCGACAGTGCTCACAAAAGGGTACACTCAGATTCGGTTACTGTGTGCGATGGTTGGAAGAATTCATGAAGCAACACCAAGGTTACCATGTTGCATTCAACAGATGGTGAAACCGGCTTTACTGATACATGGGATTTAACGACTGAATTGGAAACTGCAGAAATAATTATAAAATCTTGAGAAATTGTCAAAGAAAAACGTTGACGTGTAAGCTGTAGTTTTCGATAATGCTAGTGCAAAGTTGGAGGTCTCCTTTAAAGCATTACATGTGTACTTGCAATTTGCAATAGTCACACAGGTAATCTTTTGGCAAAGGACATCCCACATAAATAATTAGTGGACAACGTTGTTATTTTACTTAAGGAATTGAAGCAGCCTGATTTTGAAAAGATGATTATATCAAAAGGAGGACGAAGAATTAAATTTCCTGCCTCATATCGTGATGCATTCAAGAATTCAAACCTACCTCATATGAAACACATTTCAGCAGCTATAAGGAAAAAGATTAAGCCTAAAGTTACCGAATTGATCAACAACGACTTTATTGACGATGTAAAAAAATAGATATACAGAACCCAATTTGCAGCCTTTTAAATATCTGTCAAAGCCCTAAAGGTCCCTAGCATATGCTGTAAATCTTTGCTTAAAATTGGAGGTGTCAGAAGTTTCCACACAAAAACTTAAAAACAGGCAAGAGATGGCAAAACAGATTAATTTTTAAACATCTCGACAAAAAAGACATCGAAGAATGGGATACATTTAACACAAGATCAAGTATAGTGTATTTAAAATTATCTGTAGGTCTATTATTAGACGTTATTAAAATTGTTGAAATGTATCAGTATTGATTCAGAAGTCTTAAACTTTTTAATTTTTCCTTCTTGTGAAAATAACAACTAATATTTTTCAGGTATATTTGCAACGCTTGTTAAAGAAAAGGTGAACAAGCCTTTAATATTTTGGAGGATGGCCCAGATAGAGTGCCCGGTCTTAGGCAGCTTGGCTCTCAGGTTACTAAAAATTCATGCAACTTGAGCGATTGTTCCCGAAGTGGGGATACATTCACAGACCTCTTCAAAATCATTCGAACATTCGAAAATTTTAGACCACTTATAATTTACCCTCCAAAACGAGAATACTGAATTTTGATCCTAATTCAGAATTCAATTTACTCAGTGACGTAGAAGATTAAAGATCATTTTATGATATCATATGCTTAGCTGAAAATGCTTGTTCAATGTTTTTATTAAATGTTCATTCTATGGTTTTAATAATATAACGTTTAACTTTAACTGTAGCTATAATTTTTCTACCAAA
>MU185187.1:133202-166982 GCA_016904865.1 Pissodes strobi
AACTTGCGACAGGGTGATATTTAATTAATGATTTTAATTAGTTCACACATTCCCCCTCCCTGATAACGTTGGTCCCCAACGTTTTAACCTGACTTATTTGTTTTAAAAGAGAGAGAACCGACCTCAATTCGAGAAGACATACTGTATTGCACCTAATTTTATTATAATTTAATACATATTTCGTCAGTGGACTTGTTCTGGCTTAGATCCACCCATTTCCATTTCATGTAGTAAGTTCTTGTATGATTTTCCTTGCTCTGTGTGCTAGTTATAGGTACATGTAACAAAAGAAAAATAGTTTTACAAGTTGTACTAACAATGTTTTAATCTTATCCTGTTTTCTTATTTGTGACGTTTTTGTTGTCTTATTAACAAAATCATAGTTTCATAAACCCGGCTGTTTACTAGAGATGTATTATTTCAAAGTTTATTTGCTTTTATGGCCAATAACGTTTTACGTCTCAATATTCATTGTGTTAATAAAGCAACTACGTGACAAACGTATTATTTAAATACGGTTCTGTTTTTAACTTATTACTAATTATATATGATAAAAACTCTCTCGATTTGATTTCTTTAAGCTTATTGATCTATTCTACCTTATATCTAGTGCAAACCTATCCGTTTTGAGAACATCTTTTTATACTGGCTTATAATGCCACTTTTTAAAACTAGATTTTTATGTCTATGGACAATAAGATGCCTTTCATATGATATCTCCTCTATTACGATGCGTCCATCCCAACAGAGGTGACATTAATTCATTGTCTTTATAGGTGTTAGTTTTTTGGGAAAAAGGTCTGTTAATGGAGGATATCTATAAAGAAAATGAATTTTTTCCTTCGGCATTAAAAAGCAACTCATTGCGGCCCTGTCTTAAAATAAATTACCTATCCTATATTAACAATATTACGGTATAAAATAAAATTTAAAAAGCCGGTTCTGTCTGTATTCTATTTAGTTATTTACAAATTTATCAAAACTATATAGTATATGGACTTTCCCGTCTATGTACAAAATATTTGCTAACAGCATTATAACAGTTTATTGACTCAGTTATATTTCTTGACCTATCCAAAACTGATATTGGTATATCAAATGACACAATTATTTATTTTACTTGCTGACTTAATTCAACATGCCAGTTTTAGAAATTATGCAACATATCATATTTATGACTTTATGAATCTTATTATTTTCTCAAGTTATTGACTTGCAATGCGATCTTGCGTCACTTTATAATAATGATCTTCAAATTACATTTACAGTAAACATTATGTAAATTAGCTTTAATAAACGAAAATTATACGTTACGCTTTTTAGCCACTAAATAAGTCGTTGTTTGTAGATTCCTTTGCTGTCGGCTGTCGGACGTTTCATTTAAGTAGTTTCCTTTTATGTTACGGGCTGCTTGTTTACGCAAAGCCTGGTAGATGGCGCTCGTAGCAGTCTTGCAATGCTGTCTGCCGTAGATCGTAGTGGGTTCTGGGTTCTTTGTTCCTTGAAAGGCGTGGTAAAATGGCGTCGACTTGATTTGCTCTTCGTGTGTGTTGGCATTGGATGGGCTAAAGAATACAATCAAATATAAGTATCGTAAATATGATTTTTGCCAATATTAGACACTTGGCAATATTTGGTCTGGAATAGATTCTAAGGTTTGTAATTATTCTATTATTTATTAAATTATCTAATTGGCTGTCTACTGCTGCAGGTATTTCGTCTATATATTATAATTTCTTATACTTTTTAATCTTGTAGAAATCCCTAGAAGAAGAATGGGGATACTTCTGCTAGTGATTGTTTGAATGGCTAAATCCCGTATGGACTCGATTGGTGCTTTCCAGTGGCTCCTGACTGGTCCTGGATTGTGATCCATGCGGCATGTTCTCAAGGTAAGGTTATATATACATTATTTACAATTTCTTACTGCTTTTCTATACACTTCTTGGTATCGCTTACATATACATTTTCCCATATATTTATTTTATTCTATGTTTCTTATATTTACTTTCCATATCTTAAGTTTTTCTTATTCAAGACTTACTTTAAATGTATATAGGCATGCTATGTAGGTATATCTATGCTAGCTTTATGTAAATTGTGTAGGACAGAGAAACATTATATTATTATATATATATCCACGTATGCTCTCACACATTATACAAACATCTTTTGCTTATATATTTCTCCATTATTTCACTTTATTAGCTTTACATAAACACCTTTTGCTTATATATTTCCTCACTATGTACGCTTCTTTTTTTCTCAAAAACATCTTCTTCTATATTTCTTCTCAACTTTTCAACTTATGTATGCTTCTTCTATATTCTTCATGCTTTACATAAACATTTCTTGCTTATGTAACATTTCACCTCGGGTACCAAAATATTTGCTTGGCTTCCTTCAACGTCAGCGTAGCTACTTCAGTCCCTATATGCTCAACTTTTCCATGCCTAAATTTTTTGCTTTGACGTTATCTTTTAGACCATCCGTCGTTGCATTTTTATTTAGACTGGAGAACACTTTATTTTATAACAATTCCTCGTATACACATATATTCCTCCTGTATATACTTTCAATACACAATCCTAATGGCAACTCACATTTACTTGTGTTTTACTATATATATCTTCACATTTGCTTCACCTATTTATTTTGCATACATAGTTTACTAATTTACTCGCTAATATTCTAGCTTCATTTTTCTTCATAAATCCTATGTTCTATACTATGTTTATTTTTCTGTGTAGTTTATTAACTTCCTAAGTGTGTTTATCTATATACTTGTCTTATTTACACTCTGGCTTATATTATGCTATGTTTCACTATATATTCTATATGTTTCACTATATATTTTCCTTATTTATATTTTAACCTCCTAAGTGCCTTGTATATATCAATTTCTATGAGCACTTGGGTTTTATATTTACACTATTTACATTTTGAGGCCTCGGGTCTCTCCTAGTTTTTGTGTTTTGTTTTCTTAGTTGCTTAAATTCTTCTTTTACTTGAGTACTTGTTCCATAGAATTATATTTTTCCTCTCTTCGTCCTCTTCACTTGTTTCTCCTGCTCGCTCCATGGTTTCATTTAGTTTCTCCTATACAAATCTGTTGTATTGCTCCATATACCTCACTATATTTGTGTTTTCGGTATTGACTTGCACTTTCGCCAAAAATTAGCATTCCCACAACGTAGTTAACTTTTTCTTTGTTTGTTCCAGATATGAACATAGACCCCTAGATGGCGCTTGTGACGTCGACCGCCCGTACTTCGGCAAGCGTCCGTGGATGCAGCACGTGTCCGTACTCTGTCTTTGGTGTCGCAGACCACCTCTAGATGGCAGCACTTGGCCGTACCTCGGCGCGTGATTCGAACCAATATGTGCTTAGATTTTATGCAATAGCTAAACTGACCTAGCCTGCGTTTATTAAATGTTTAATTACTTAATGATTTACTTGATTTTGATGTTTAATTTAAGTTATTACGGTTGTTGTGACGTAGATTCATTAAGATGGCGGAACTAGGCCCAACTAACACTAAATTGCTTGGCGTCACTATTTTAGATGTGACGTAGATGAATTATGAGTGTCACGACGCTCAAATTAAATCACTTGGCAAGCGAGGGTGGCTTATTTCAAAGTTTATTTGGCACAGTGACGTCACTATTTAATTTAATAAAGTTTATGTGAGCGGTTGTCTTTTATTTAGGTATTTGTTCTGATATTTATAAGGTAAGTATTTTAAGTTTATCACAAATTGCTAAGGCACTTTCACTACTTTTTAAAACTCCCCAAAAACTATCCCTTTACTAGAAGTTCTAATACTTCATAAATTCGACTCTCTCTATACTTTTTAGTAGCCCCCGAATGCCGTATACCTATGCATACGTTCACCCAGGTTAGGTAAGGACCTGACAACCTTATACCTGTGTATAAGTGTTCTCAGTTATGGGGGTTGTGGGATAGAACAGCTAGAAGTGTACGCACCTGTGTGCTGTACGGCAACCAGACTGAGCGGTTTGAGAGACCCAAAAGTCTGATTTACTCGGCGTTTGCCGGCGTATTTATATGTTACAAAATGCTGATGATTGCATCATTAAGGATTAAAGTCGCTCCCGTCGACCGCTCAAATTGTTTATAATTAACAGTGAATGTTTATATAACATTTTTCAAGTTCAAGTTCAAACTTGCGACAGGGTGATATTTAATTAATGATTTTAATTAGTTCACAATATATATATACACATTAATTTCTTAATAAGTTACTAGCGTTTACAATCTGTTCCCATAATTGGGTTGACCCTTTCATTGCAAACATTGATGTAGTCCCAAACACAAAAACCATCGGGTCAAAATCAGCGCTTTGGCAAGGCCATGGAAGCGGACTGCAACGTCCTATCCATCGCTGAAAAAACTTTTCTCACTTGCAGAGAAAAATGTGCCGGTGCTCTGTCATGCATAAAATGCAAGTTCTGCCTCAAATTAAAGAACACATCATCTGAAAGTTCTCCAAGTTCATCTTTGAGAAAAATCAGGTAAGAATCTCCATTAAGGTTTGACGGTAATTCAAATGGGCCCACTACATGATCCCCGATGATTCGACATCAAACATTTACTTTTTAAACTCGGGCTGAAAATGTCGCTCCATGGTTAATAGTATATTATTTTATATGGAGGAAAAGTGATACTTTTCATGGCGCGCTCGTGTTTAACAGCCGAACGGAGTGAGGCTGGTAATAGAGAGCAAGCCATGAAAAGTAACTTTTCCTCCAAATAAAATATGCTGTTTTTTCTTCAAATGTCGACAAATTAATGCCAAAACATCTCCTTTTAATAGTAATAATATCTAATTATTATTAAAGATAAATGGGTTCGCAAGGCGGCTTAGACCACGGTCGTAGGTGGCCTTGCTTAGACCGGTGTCGGTGAATATAATGTAACATAAAGCTGTCAGTGGACACTGTCAACAATAATTATTTTTTTAAGATTGCGTTTTAATTCCGTATTGATAAGCAGTTATTGAGTAAGTTCGATTAAATAATAATCAATTTGTTCCTAAATTTGTGATTGTTAGAAATGCAGTCACAAATTGAGTGATAAATACAAATTGTAGTTTAATAAATCTTGAGTTGTTGACGCTTATTTTGTTGTCTGTTTGTATTGTATCTATGTTGCTATGACAACACTTTTACCTCCGCCGGCGGAAAAGTGAAAAGTAAAGCTCCGGCGGAGGAAAAACGAAACTTCACGGCCGCCTACACAGTCGAGTAATGACGGATTTACTGACGTTTGAAGAAAAATGTTGTTTTCGATATCCCAAGCATGTATATTCCTGAAGTTGAAGACGCTCCGTCGAGTGAAAGTGGCTTCATCAGTAAAAAGTACGTTATTAAAAAAAATAGATTTCTATTTTGTAGATCTCTGAAAAAAGTCGAAAACTCTAGCCTATGTAGAAGATCAGCTGGTAGTAAATTCTGCACAGGTGTTAAATGATAGAGATAGAGACCTTCGTCACGAAAACTCGAAGTATCGACGATTTACTGATACCGGTTTCTGCCTTCCTTCACCTTGAACTTATTCCGGGATTCGCTGCTACGCGAACTAAAACGTCTTCTTCTTGGTCTAGAGTGATAACTTCTGGGCGTCCTAAAGTTTCCCGCTTTGGTCGAAACCAGCCGATAATACAGATTTGTATAATATGTGGTCTGGCTGCCTTTTGTTAGGGTATGTCTCAAAATACCTTCGACGAGCATTTCGTCCATTCGATCTTCAATGAGCATAAAATCCAGACCATATCAACGCATTTCTTCATTAGAAACAAGCCTATGTCGGAGCATAACTCAAGGTTTTTCGCACAGAAACTTACTTAAGAGAACATCTATGACATGTAATCAGGATTTTGTCTGAATGTTAGTTGCGAACTTTATCAACGCTGGCGCTGTTTTGACTAAAGCCTACTTTGGTAAATAACAGACAAATTATTTATCCGAGTACACCATTTTTGCAGCCAAAAGGACCATGGAGTTATCCAGAAAAAGTTACAGTTATTTTAAAGGACAAATAGTAATGCAGGTAGCGCCCCCCTATTAGCTACAACAAAGTAGATATCAGAATAAGTTTTATCGACCATGAAACACTTCTTATAACAATTTTCATGAATATATGACAAACAGTTGTGAAAATATTAAACAAAGCTCAAAATAAAATATTAATTTTGACACCCGGTATCTTTCTTAATATCGATTTTCGGAATAGGACAATTCAGGTGTATCGTAATATTTTGATGCCAGAAATTTGCTGTCGCTCTATGTACCATTACTTTTGAATCACTCTGTATATATACATACAATAATTAATTACTCGTTCATATTTACTGTGCAGGAACACGATTGTGACCTATTACAGGCACACTAGAACCATATCTGCTTAAAACAATATTTGTAGAGCCCACATAATTATCCGCTGCAAAGCCTTCAGGCTACGAGCGACTTCTCCGTTATCGCATCCCTCCTTTCCTCTACTTCACTCTTCCAATCATGCATCATAAACACATTAACATCAACATAAACGATAAATCATCTACTCGCATTAGGGAGTAAGAGTGCTAAACTAACTCCCTTGATATTTGCAGGTAGCTGTTGAAAATGAGTGAGATTGAGTTTGTCTGCATAATTACGCAGGCGCAGTCTTCCAGTGAACCTAAATATTTGCAATATCCTGTTCTATGGATGTAAAGAAACTATCAAGAATTTCAATATTCTCATCTCGTTATAGATTTTCCCATAGGCGATTATTCATGATACAACGTTGAAACGAACTTTCACAACAACATCCTTAAAAGGAATACCCTGTATATTATTATATTTTCGAACTCTACGAGATAATTTTAGAAAATATTACCAAAATATATTTATAAAACTGATTACTTCCTAGATGCCGACCTAGGAAAAACCTTTCACAGACTGTGGTTATGGGATCAAAACGGCTTCATCTAAAACGAAACGTTTTACACTTTAAGCGTTTTATGTTTTTAAAGTGAGAACTTCTTTAGGCGCGTTCAACACACTTTTTCCTGGATAAAGATTGAAAGTGAGCCGTCAAGCATTGCGCACGGCAGCTATTTCACTTTAATCATGCTTCATCCCGAAAACTGCTGCGAGTGGAAATTTCAGATTTGGCACGTTTTTAGACAATAGTTGGGTTAGTTTTTCCCTTTCCAAATTATTACGACAAATGTGTAATTTTTCAAAATTTGGTAATTGGTAATATTTTTAGTTTCCAGTTTGAAAAAACTACTTTAATCGTACCAGATTGATAAATCTCGATATATCTGCTATAAAAAAGATATAGAAGAAAATCTTTATGAACGGGAAAATCGTAAAAAAAGTTCAAGTTTTGCATGCTTCGGCATTGTTACGAGTTTGACTAGATAGCTTTGCTTTTGACGCAATCTGGGAAATTGGAAGAATATTTTGGCATGACGTTTAAATCAAAATATTTATAGATTTTTTGCGAGAAATATCTTAGAAAACGGTTCAAATCTGGAAAAATTGGTCATGATAAGAAAACTTCGAAACCTCTTGGGTGAATAGGTGCAGTTTCTGTCGATTTATGGCAGATTTGGAGGTAAATAAGCTTAACGACGTGGTAGGTTTGGTGGTAAATAAGTATATTGATCTGCCTGAGATCACATTTAATTAGATTTGAACCCGGTAGATCTGAGAAATGGGATATTTTTTAAGGGAAAAGCAGGGGTTCTGCAAATTTTATGGGAGATAAATTTGTGGTAAGTATATGCAAGACATTTGTTCATATTGCAATTATTCAGATTTTTTTAAACAATACAATATATTTCAGCAAAATGTTTACAAAGACAATTCTTACATGAAGTCTCTAAGCAATGCTTAAAGCACTGGTATCGAAACTAGTTAACCTTTCAACGCTAAGCAAATATCTCTAACCTAAACATCAGTATTATTTTCTAGGTGAATTTTTAACGCCTTCACAAATCTTTTAAAGCCATGATTTTTTATGGCATTTGGCAAATTGTTAAAAGTACTGGAAGCTTGTAAGAGAGGATTATTTAAACCTTTGTTAGTATTTCCACTGCACTGATAAATATTATTACAAGATCTAGTATTTTCACTGTGTATATTATTCGTAAATATAATTTGTGTATTACATTTTTGTGTTTTATTCAATATCTTATAAATATATTTACACTGCTCCAGCTTCAAAAGTTGAGCTAGGTGGTACACACCCAGATCCCCGTATAGGTCATGTGTGCGCACAAGCCAGTCAACTTCAAAAAGAATTTTTGTTATTTTATTTTATATTATTTGCATTCTTCTAAAATTGACGCTGCCACACACACTCCACACCGGAATAAGTTATCTCAAGCGTGATGCAAAATAAGCATTGTATTATATTAATCTTGACCTTATGAGTTAAATAATTTCGGCACTTATAGAGTGCACCAACCATCGAGGTTGTTTTTTGTGTTACTTGTTTGATGTGTTCAGACCAGCTCAAGTTTTGATCCATAATTAATCCGAGGTACTTAATACTATCCACTCTTTCCAACTCTATTTTTTATTTTAATCTTCGGTATATTCTTTTGTTTAAAAACATGACCTGTTTTTTTCCGTATTAATTTTAATTTTATTATGTAACAGCCAATTAGAATACATCTAGTCATCGTTTATCACAGTTTCAAAGTTTTCCTCATTATCACTAAAAAACAATATCACAGTGTCATCCGAAAAAGTAAAATATCTACCGTCAAATCCAGCGCATCTTCACAAGCACATTGTTTATTAATTTGGCTAATACTGTTACAAGATTTTCTTACAAGTTATGCAGACCATGTTGTCATGCCTAGGAGCAGCAGTATTTTTAAGATTTAAAATGCTGCCAAGGATCTCACTTTCATTAGTTTCTTCTATGAAACAGCTTTTATTGCAGTATAGTTCACTAAATTGAAGGTTTGGCCCAGCAGTGGTCTCTATTTTAAGGTTTAGATTCTCCATAATAGTTTCCCCACTCTTGCAAAAAATGTATTTAATTCATTTGCTACGATATTTGGAGTTTATATTTCAATATTATTCACAGTAAGAGTGTATATTTTGGTGCAGTGGTAGTGTTTTTAAGCATACTGTTTACGAAACTCCATTGTCGAAATATTGATTTTTTAATGTTCGAATCTTATTGTTAATTTTATTTTTTAATTCTTGAAACTTGGTTATGTAGTTGTGGATTTTCTTTTTTTCTTTTATATAATTTGTCACGTTGATCCATTCGATTTAACAGATCTTTGGTGATCCAGAAGTTGTTGTTGTGGAACTTTATTATATTAGTGTACTCGCACTCCTGTTTACATAAATTTACCAGATCTATAAGTTTCTTAAATGTATCTGTATTAGTGTTTGTGACCTATCTGTGAACAATACTTTAAATTTATTATAATTTATATGTTTGACCTCATGTGTTATCTTTACTATATGGATTTTAATATTTTCTTTCAGGGTGGTCACCAGCCTGCCATGATCTGACAAGGCATTTTTTTCAAGAACGATGGAACAATTTTTACTATAGTCTTGCTCAACAAAGACATGATCTAAAAGACTTTGAGTATTGTTGGTCACTCGGGTAGCATTTTTTTAATCTATTGTATTCATGATTTTAAAATTTTTCATTGCCAATAAGGCTTTACAGTCCTGACCAGGTCAGATTCATGTTTCAGTAGGTTTATGTTAAAATCTCCTACTACAATGTGTTGTTTGGGATTATTTGATATGATAGTCTCTAAAGTATTAAGGCACTGGTCAATATTATAGGATGGTGATTTGCACAATTAACTCAATTTGGTACCCTGATCCCCTATGCTTACACTTACCCAACTTAAATTATCATCTGGTAAGGATTTTTGCCAAGTTCTTTAAAGCTGATTCCATTTTTAACATATGTTGCGGCACCACCCCCTTTTTTATCCCTACAGGAGTTTATAGACTTATAGTCCCAAAGTTCATACAGCCACTTGACGTCCTCAGAAAGCCAAGTCTCAGTGAGCAGTAGCACAGCACATTTTTTTTGGTATGTATAACATTGCACCTCATCCAGCTTGTTACTTAAACTTTGAATGTTCATAATATGAACATATATTATAAACTATATATATTTTTTTATAAGTTTTTTCATCTTCAATCAAAATTATCTTACTGTTTTCTTCCTTCCTCAGTAATATATTTTCGCTGCTAATCCAGATAAAATTCATGATGATTAAGGTAAATTTTGTTGTTTATATTATATCCCATATCCCACTTTGACTTTGAGTATTAAGTCCAACCTTTAATTTTGATCGGTATATTTTTTTGTTTCTTCATGTTGAAAAAACACTTTTTTGGGCTATTTCCTGTGTTCATTTTTCCAGTCGTATAGCAGTGAAGTCCGCATTTGATAACTTCACTTGCAGTTTATTGCCTATATTTTTCACAATGTCTTTCACATTTTCTTTACCTTGATAGGGAATACCATGTATAGTGATGTTTTTGTTGAGTTCTTTTTGCTCTGTTTTATTCAACTGTTTTTTTATGTGCATTAATTCATCTTTTAAATCATTTTTTATTTTGACCTGTTCATTGTACCTTAAATAGAGACTATTGTATTTTTGATTCATTTCTTCGAGCTTGCCATTACGTCGCGTCGGCAATCGTGTAGGCGGGCGGCATTTTTCGTCTTGCAGCTATCGCATGCCCATGAACCCTTTGTTTTTGACAGCTTTTGGTAGGTATTAGTCCCCATTGATAAGCAAGTCCTATGCTACCAGATCATACATATATCACATAGAAGTCTCTCGTCATCATCTGATACTATTTTCTTGCATATATTGCATATTTTTTGTTCGTTCATTTAGAATTTAAATTTTTAATCTCGATCTTAATATACTATGCAGAGACTTAGCAACGAAGCCCGTGAATCGACAGTTGATCTTACTTATTTTGGTAAACAAGGTGCCCAATTTAGTGTTGAATCCTAATTTCTTGATCAGGTCTCTCACTCTACAGCTTTTAAAAACCTTTAGCTTATATTAATTCAGTTGCCACAATTTTTGGATAAATATTTCGTTTAAAAACACGAACTTTACTAGTCAATGAAAACACAACAACATGCCACTTTGCCACGTGGCATGTATTCTTTTCTTATTTATCCCCTCTCTCTCTAGACAAATTATGTAGATATCGCACACCCTATTAAGTATTGCTTGTTAATTTTTGTTACTATATAAACCAGGACTTGACTCAGATCTAGAGATTCAGCTAAAATAACCCCATTTTCCAAACACATATTTACATAAAAGTAAAACACAATGAAAACAACAAATATGATGAACATTAATCAAAGAAAACGGGATTATAAAAGGAAAAATATTAAAAGAGAACCAGCGCACACAATTTTAAAGATAGAAACTTTAAATTTAATACAAAACATGGAGTTGAGACAGAGTCCCGAGTTTTAAATGTACAAGAGATAATTTGTGTCTAAAATTAAGACCGAAATACCAAAAATAATTTGTGTCCAGAAAACTATCTGTCAGGTTCAAGGTCAGCAAAAGTAAGTACAATAAAGTTGAAGCTTTCACTATTGAACTCATGGGAAAACAATAAAAGATTGATTTAAAAAGATATAATACTAAATGTCCATGGGATTTTAGACAGAACCGGCATCTTTTCATCTATTCAAATACTTAAACTTTATTATATTATCTGATGGCTTGTGAGTGCTAGTATTGTTAAAAACGTAGGTATCACAATATCCTAAAAGGTCGAACAATTAAGCTTGTGCGAAACAAATTCGCGGGTAAGGGTCTGTTATAATTAAAATTATTATTAATAGTAGATGACTAATTAAGTTCTGAGGGTGGGCAGGGAAAACTGAAAATATACGTATCTGCGTTGTGGCTTTATTAAAATTCGAAGAGTCTGGGTTTAGCGGCTTTTTGTGCTGGTTCATGTTCCAAACAGTTGCTTGATTTGTTATATGCTGATAAACAACAATAAAGCCAGCTATTAAGGTTTGAAAGGTGTAGTAAAAAACGTTACGTTTGTTACTACAGTCTTAGCCCTATATCAAAATAGATACGCTATTATCACGACCTATATTGGTTGTGTGAGAATCAAACTCTGAAGAATTGATGAATCACTTGAGTGTTTATATAATAAAGCCTGCTAATTGTTGAACGCGTAAGGTTCATGATTGCTTGCGATAAGCGTTCGCGTTGCTTATAATAATTTGTGTTGAATATTTACATAATATTTTCCAAGTTCAAACTTAGGACAGGGTGATTTTTAGTGGTTCACACATGCTCTTTCTCTGTTAACGTTGTACCCCAACGCTTACCAAAACCTCTATGTTTTAAAAAGAGAGACCTTGATTCGAGAAGACATATCGCATTTTACATTATCTTATTATACTTGTACAATACATAACATCATTAGTGATTTTATTAAGTTCTGGAACCAATCTGATCCTTTGTAACTCCCTTTTCTAGCCTCTTGCGATCCACTTGTGCTTGGTATATTAATGCAACAAAAAAAAACATCTTTACAAATTATTATCCTAACAAGATTACAACTTTATCTCTAGGTTTTAAATAAAAGTTTGTTGAACTTATTTCTTTAACAATCATTTACCATACTTATCTCTATAATATTCAAAAGACGGCCCTGCCTTTATACTATAAAAAAATTTCTTATGCTTATTCCTATATCGATAATTTAAAAGTTTAATGAATATGATATGATATGTATATCACTTATTTACAAGACTGAGAATTTTACTTAGCACTATACCTATATTAATAATATTACAGTTTATTCAACTTTTTCTTAATTATATTTATAAATTTTATATTTCTTGACCTAATGACCTATCTAAACTTGCTGAATTTGTTTATAGGAATATCATTACAATTATATCCATATAACTGTGTGATTTGATACTCGTTGAAGTGAAAAAGCGACAGTAAAAAGAGATCTATAGGATTTAGCCTGCGAGAGAATGAGATAGAACACAGTTGTTACATGTTTTTTGAAGAGTTGCAACCAGCTTTATTCGCAAACCGCTCATTCAGTTGTACATATGCCTGACTCACTCAGCCGTTTGTAGTTTTGTATTTTTAAAAGCGTGGGTTAAAGTTAATGGAAGTTAGAGCGGGCGCCACTACATTTTTGCTGCAAGAAATTTATTAGAAATTATATCTGTCTGAAAACTGGATAATAAAATTTAGTTATAAAAACCCTTGTGAAAGAGCTTAAAAAATAGAATGAGACGTAATTATAGTCTAAATACAGTTTCCCAAAATCAACACCAGGAATACAAACAACCAGTTTATTAAATAATATACTACTTGGGTAGAACAATCTAATTTCTTAAAATTTAGAAGATTTCTATTATTGACGGTTAATATTAAGCTAACAAAATTATGATATGTTACTTAAGCTAACCTATTTATGTCACAGGTGGCAATTAATGTTCAAATTACAATAAAATTATATTAATTGCCATGGTAATTAAATTTCATCTTGACACTCTAACACTAGAAATTACAATAATCAAGTATCAATTATACGATTTCGGCCTGGTTTTCATTGCAATTAAGCTTCAAATCAAAAAGTAGCACTAGTTACGTTACTTTAGCAAACCCCTTATCAATAACTTAACATCACTAATTACTATATAAAAATCGCAATAAATTACCTATATAATACTTAACGAAAAGTGTTATCTTTAAAATAACATTTTAATATTACCCAGTTATTATAATATATGTAACAATTCATATGTAAAAATTAGGGAATAAATATCCACTAAAATACGCTTAGCTTATTTCCTTGGCAGCTGGAATAGAGAAAACTTCTAAAATGTTTCCAAAATGCCCAACTAAAAGAAATTTACCGAATAAAATAAATAGAAATATAGCCGCAGCAAGTAAGGAGAGTTGAGCTCAAGTCACCGATATATCGGGGCGAGGAGTTCAATAATAACGTTTAAATAGTTTTATTTACTTTTTTGCCATGAGTTTGACAAGCAGATACAATAAACTTAGCATAAATAACCAAAAGGCAATTTTATAGCATATTTTTAGGTATTAACGAGAATAAAAACGATAAAAGGTAGACAGAGCTTTAGAAGACTACCTTTTACAAAAATAACACTAGATAAGGTTAGAGAACGAAACTTCAGTATATATCTTGAAGTAATATTTCAGAATATGCTTCTCGTTATTGTCTTTAGAGTTCTCACTAGAAAAATTTAAGGTATTAGCACGATAGAACAAGAACTAAATTATAGATACAGGTAGGGCTAACACTTAATAATTTAAATAGATCCTACCAGGACTCGCCGATACATTCAGCCTTCCGTATGTGAAATCTACTGGACTGGACTCCAGTATAGACGGACGAGCTAGGTGAACCTCTCAGCTGGGAAGATTACTTTCTCCACAAAACTCTCGGCCTGGTCCCTCGGAAATACCCTGGTGAAATGACAAATGACTTTTTTAGCCATGCTACTACTGGGTCGAACCTACCTTTTAAAATACGAGGGTTATCACACCGCTTTTCACACGATGTTTCACAACAGCATAGTCGGTATTCTAACAAAAGATGCACGTTACTACGTCTCGTAAATCTAACAAAAGAACTATCTGGTGACCATCCACCAACAGTTAAGCCTTAATCGTCACGAGGCACCTTCTTGAAGGTAAGCCCAAATGAGAAGAGCGTCAATTTTAATTTCCTCCGATAATATCCTATTTGCATGTGCATCTTTGAAAGGCGCTTGCTGTCAAACGGGTCGGAGTACTGAAATTCACTCGTAAAGGGTTTTTCAATGGTAACGCTCGATGTTTGGCGACAGCGCATGACGAAGTCGATAGTCAGACAGGTGCCATCTTTGGTAGGCATATTCAGTTAGTCTTTACATTTCATTATGGAATGTTATACGATTTAACAACGCGTGGAAATGGTTAAAACTTATTATCCAAATCAAGGTTCTATTCGGCAAACATTCCGTGCACTTCGTTCAATTTACAGTATCGACGGTCGTCCTTCAGAGTACACGCCGACAAATAAATAAATTTGAAGCAACCAGGTCGCCTTTAGATCAGACAACGCCTGTACGTCAGCGAATCGGAAGATCCATTGAAAATATTGCTGCGGTCCAGGAGTGTGCGTGAGAACCCAAGACAATCCATTCCGCGCCGTGCTCAAGAACTTGGCCTTTATTCGACGTCATCTTGGCCATTCCCAGTGGCGTGCAGTGCCATTTAGGAGAGGGTAGGCAACATAATAGAAAATGATACAGAAGGAGTAAGCCCGCTGCAGGCGCCGCCGTAGGTAGAACTTTCTTTTAGGTGCCACGCCCAAAAACGTCCATTTTCAGGCTCCAAAAAATGTAGGCATAAAGCCTTTTCAATTCGAGTTTCGCCAAACCAAAACTATGCAAAGAAAACGCGCTGTAAATGGTTAGTGGACTGGCCTTGTTTTTCTGAGGCATCTGACACATTATTTAAATCAATATACCCACGTTTACTCTACACATTTCCTTCTTCACCAAAGAGATACATACATTTTAATTTTATGACGACACCTGCAGAGCCACTAATAATTGTCATGGACTTTTTTATTCAAATATGGAGGTTTTCTTTCTAACCAACAAAACTGACCCATAAAGAAAACAACAACCCCTTGTATAGGTATCTACTAAACTAACTAAACTTTCAAAACTATAACTAAAAGCGCAGGGCGTCAAATCCCAATCTCACACAAGAATAGGGCACATGGAAAAGAGAACCTGAGATTATTCTTATTTATGGCTGGCCAATGCCGCTGTTGTATTATCGGGTTTCAGTTTCTTGCAAAAAAATGCATGGCGTTATTTATATCCAGATATCGAAATATTAATAAATTTAGGGATTGCCCATGTACTGTAATTTTAAACATTATTAAATAATAAAGCTTTCTTAACCAAACCCTGTAATGATGTAACCGGTAATCGCTTTTAAACCAATTACTAAAGTGCAAAAAACAAACAATATGATCCTTGGTAAAAAAGAATGTCTATCAAAATATTAATTAAAGAGAGCACATTTTGGCAACAGCACTTATCGTTGCGTCACGTCGGCCCGGACCATCTTCGCATGCATTGTCTCTTTTCTTTTTATGTAACGTTTCATTTGGCTGTCTTTTTTCAAGCACTGCTTTTCGCTTTCATAGTAAATCCAGTATTGACGGTATAAATGCATGCCTTCGGTTTGTTATGGAATGCTTTTAGCGGATTGCCGTAGGAGAATATTATTCCGTTTAATATAGGTAGCGTAATATGAGTGGTAGACTGTGATGTTTTTCTATAATATAATTAATATTTTAATTGGTGCTTAAGATAAGCTTTTTAAATTTGGATTATACTTATTAGTAAAATTATAATTTATATTATCGGGTTTAAAATTAAATGGGGAAATATGAAAAATGTCTAAAGATCAGGGTAGGCAATGCATTTGTGCTTTCATTGTGTGCACGCCACTGGCCATTCCTGCATAAGGATTTAGGGCCTCACTGTTATAAAGTGCAACTAACCCAAGAACTATAGCCCAACGATCGTAGACAGCGGCATGCATTCGCTGAGTGGGCGCTAGAGCAGTTGGAGGTTGATCCTGATTTTGGGCGAAATAGTATTTGTGTATTTAGAGCGCAAAGTAACGGATTGCCGCTTGAGAAAGAATGTTACTGCGCGACGCGTAGCGGAGCGCAGTAATCTTTCGAAAACGGCAATCTTACTTTGCGCTCGAAAAACACACAGAACTTTTTCTACAACCGCATTTTTTAAACTTAAATGCAAATTTTTCTCTATAGTTATTCTGTATTTTGCAAATGACTGTCAGTTTTGACAGATTATATTCGGGCTTCGGGCATATTTAAAACAGGGGTGCCACCAAGAAACTGTAACAAACGCACGACTGTCAATTATTTTCCTTCGGTTTCCATGACCATTCATAGCACATTCGACGGAAAAAGTGAGAATTTTCTTTTCCATGTTCGCGCTAGAGCGCAAAATAAGGATCCACGGCATTCGCCGATTTTGCGATTTCATTTGAATTTAGTAATAAGTTAATTTGCGCGCGGCTGTAGAAAAAATAATGTTTAGCGACGAGGCTCATTTCTGCCTAAGTGGCTTCGTTAACAAGCAAAATTGCCAAATTTGGAGCGACGACAACCCAGAGGAGATTCATCAGGTCCCACTCCATTCCGAAAAAGTCACTGTATGGTGTGAACTGTGGTCCGGCGGATTCATCGGTCCATATTTTTTTGAAAATGCATTGAAAATTGGATCTCCAGGATTCAGACCACCAGGCGAAGCCGCGGAGGATATTTTGCCGATATAATTTTTAAAACATAATGTGCTCACATATGCTTTAAAATAAAAATAAATACATCTCACTTTCACTTACACAATTTGTTTTATTACATTTCGAAGATCGAGTGTTCCTATTGGAAAACCCTTTAGTAATAAGCTTGTGAAAATCGATACCGCAATTTAACGGATACACAGAGAAAATCGAAGTATAATTTTAAGATACATGTAGGTACAACGTTACAGAGTAAAAAGTAGTTCTCGTCCGATCACTGAAGTTAAGCAAAGTCAGGCGTGGTTAGTACTTGAATGGCTGACCGCTTGGTTTAGTTTTATGAAGGTATGTATCACTTCGACAGCGTGTGAACTGCACACATGATTTTTTTAACTGCACATGTAATATTTTTATAGTGAAGAAAACTTTTTTATACTTTATTCTAATTCTTTCTCGGTCGGTTGGTTGCTGGGTGACTTGTCAGGCTTTCTCTCTGGTTGGATTTACGTGTAGTAGATAGCTCAATGTTTGGCAGATGACTTCTGGCGGATTGTTTCTTAAGGGATCCATGGTAGTTTCAGTTGTTTGGCGGGTTCCTTGATCGCTCGAAGCTTGGCAAATGGTGTTCATAGCGTGTATAGTGCTGTCATTTGTTTCTTAGTGGCCCCTGAGTGGTTCTGGGTTTGCGGTCAATGCGGCACGCTCTTCAAGGTAAAATTATATGTATTATTTTTAGATTATTCTGTTTTTTGATACACTTCTCTTCATAATATCACATATACACACATTTTTCCATATATTTCTTTCTATTTTATTCTATAATATTTACTTAGTAGTTAATGCGTTTTAGAAGTTTACACTATTTTAGACTGAATTCGATCCACTATGTAAAGGTTTTCCTGTATATTTAAGCACCTACAACGTTTATTTTTGGAGCTAGAAAAACTTCAAATACAAAAGTTAGAAGATTCTTCCTAAACCTTTTCTTTTGGTTAGTTTGGGTTAATAGAACACCCTGCATATTATTCACTAATCATGTCTGTTTAGAAATAATCATCTAACTTTCGTATTTAGTTCTTTCTAGTTTCAAAAATAAAGGCTATAAGTGGGTCCGAAAATATATTGGAAAGCCCTGTACATCATTAACACCCATTTTTAAAAACAAAGCTACATCAAACTTGTATATTAAGTCGGCCTGGATCAGTCACATACAAGTAACCTTCCAAGCCGTCAGATAAGATTTCAAAAAAGTTTCGTGATGCAGCTTGCAGCCTGTTAAAACCTTTAACTTTAGATACTTAACAAAAAGAAAAACACTCGAGAGCAAGCACAACTTACGAAAAGTTTGGAAGTACAGGGAGAGTTTTCGCCCGATCGACATAACAAGAGAGCGTTGGAATTTTGGATGACGAGGGCATTTTGATGTGACAGCTAAAAGGGAGCTTAAGCAAACCTAGGATTACATAATTCGACCTGTTCAAAGCATTGTGGCATATCACTCGTTAATTTTAGAACGAAAAGGAGGTACTAGCAATAAGGTAACGAATCTTACCTATTCATTAATCTGCTACTTTTAACCTTAACTGGAATATCCCTACTACCTTGAATTGAAGGTTAACCAATCACGTTCAAAATCAAGTGGTGAAGGGTGGTCTCAGGAGCGACGTAAATCACATATCACTTTAAGGCTGAGAGTCAAAAACTAAACCCAACTGATGGAGGGTGGATGTTTAGCCTTGGTTGATCCGCAAAAATATGATATTGAGAACGTAACCCGACTTTAATGACATAATTTAAAAGCCACGTAATTAATCGTTTATGCAAATTTTCTCAATTTTCAAAAGCTTACTAAAAAAATTTAAATTCTTTTAAAATAACAATAATTTTGTCTAATGACCATACTAAAAAAAATAACTTTCAACATTTGTTAAAATAACTGCTCAAACAAAGCATATAGCAGGTTTTAGCTGAAGACGGGTAAGTTGTGATGACACAACAATATCGTTAGTCAAATGAACGAGGCAACACTGCCATGAATACAAAACAGAAAAGGTCGACTGAAAACAACAAAAGATGAACTGAAAATAAACAAATAAGAAGCCTCAGAAGTGAAATTGTATGGGACTTTCAGTGGAATTACCGTTGCAGTTATCTGAAAATTGATTTCTCCGTATTATTCAGTTTTTTATACATAATAGAAATATGCGGGGAAATAACTTTCTCGTTGGCCCAGGCCACAAAACATGCTTCGATTTTATTAATTACGAGGGAAACGGTCGTTTAAAAGACAAATGCCTTACGATAATTTTTCGGTCGTTTTACACAAATAATATTCTGAATTTATGAAACATAATGATATAATATTTCTCGACAGTGAATGTAGAAGAAAAATGCACTTTTCTTCAAAGTCAGCTTCTTTTGAATCTGAAATCTTAGCTTGAATTAATATTTTTCGGTAAGTTTGGTAGTGGTAGATCTCGAGCCTTCGACCCAGATAAACCCACACCAGATGCGAAACCTCCCGCCTAACGCATGAAATAAGAATTCGTTAAAAGCTCCGCCTCCTTGGAATGGCCAGCCATCCCAAGAAATAGTCAGGGCAAGCTCTAGTGTGATTCTAAACGCGAGCCACGCGAGTCTTTTGGTATAGTCCGAGAGCGTTACGAAAAATAATTAATCTTTATTTTATTTTTGTTAAAAATGCCTAGTTATAAGTACCTTTATTTGAATAGCTCTACTAGAAGCGGTGGCGAAAAATCATTATTTAAATTACCCCGCGATCCTGAAAGGTATGTATAAATGATATTTAATGCACATTCCAGCACACTTATTTCCAAAATTATTGCATATTCCAAAATCGAATGAGCACGAAATTCAATTAAATCTGAAAACTGGCTGATACAATGTTATAGTTAAATATTTTTTAAATCCAACTAATGTTATACAGTGTCCGCCAGAATATTGGCTACATATGGGAAAATTTTTTATTATTATGATATCGGAACTTTTGATTTAACCAATCAATTCTGCATGTCTGACAATCTAAAAATGCATTTTAACATTAAAAATATTTCTGTTTTTCTAGTATAGGGCCTCAAATCGTGAAAACGTGCATGCTACATTTGCCACATTCATGACGTCATACGCGTGAGAAATCGTGTTAGTTTGTTTATTTAAACTTAATTTTGATTATAACGTATCGGAATCGGTTCAAATGACTAAAATAAATTGGAACTAACTGAAACTAACCGAAAGCTTATTGAACGACTAACCAAAACTAACCAAAGGCACCAAAACGGGCTAAAACGTATCGGAACAGATTACAAAAATTAAAGTAAGATAACACTAACCAAAACGAACAGAATTCTGGCGACTAACCAAAACTAACCAAAAACATTAAATTTGATTACGGCGTGTCGGAACCGGTTCAAATAATTGAAATAAATTGGAACTAACTGAAACTAACCGAAAGTTGATTGGACCACTAACCAAAACTAACCATAAGCGCCAAAACGGGCTAAAACCTATCGGAACAGGTTACAAAAATTAAAGTAAGTTAAAATTAACCAAAACGAACCGAATTTTGGCGACTAACGAAAACAAACTACAAACACTAAATTTGATTATAACGTATCGGAACCGGTTCAATTTACTAAAATAATTTGGAACTAACTGTAAGTAACCGAAAGTTGATTAAATGACTAACCAAAACTAACGAAATGTAACGAAAAGCACCAAAACGGGCTAAAACATATCAGAACAGATTACAAATGTCAAGTTAAAACTAACCTAAATTAACCGAATTTTGGTGACTAACCAAAACTAACCAAACACATTAAAATTGCTTATAACGTACCGGAACCGGTTCAAATAACTAAAATATATTAAAACTAACTGAACTTTACCGAAAGTTGATCGAGCGACTAATCAATAGTTACCAAAACCACCAAAACGGGCTAAAACGCATCGAAATAAATTAAAAATATTGAAGTAAGTTCAAACTAACACACATTAACCGATTTTTGATAACTAACCAAAACTAACCAAAAACATTAAAAATGCTTATAACGTCTCAGTACCGGTTAAAATGACTAAAATAAATTGGAACTAACTGAATTTTACCTAAAGTTGATTGAACGACTAACCAAAAGTAAGTAAAAGCATCAAATCAGGCTAAAACGTATCGAAATAGATTTAAAATATTAAAACTAACCGAAATTAACCGAGTTTTGGTTTGGTTAAAAATAACCAAAAACATTAAAATTGATTATAACGTATCGGAACTGGTTAAAATGATTAAAATAAATTAAAACTAACTGAAATTAACTCACAGTTGATTGAAAGACTAACCAAAAGCACCAGAAAGGGCTAAAACATATCGGAACATATTAAAAATAAAAATATTAAGGTAAGTTGAAACTAACTTTAATTAACTGATTTTTTGCGACTAACTAATATTAACCAGAACATTAAAATTGGTTATGACGTATCGGATTTGGTTCGAATGACTGAAATAAATTAAAACTAACTAAAACTAACCGAAAACTGATTGAATGACTAACCAAAACTAATCAAAAGTAAGCATAAACAGTAAAAAGGGCTAAAACGTATCGGAACTGATTAAAGGTATTAAAATAAGTAAGTAACCCAAATCAACCGAATTTTGGCGACTAACGAAAAAAACCACAAACATTAAATTTCATTTTAACGTATCGGAACCTGTTCAATTGGCCAAAAAAAATTAGAGCTGGCTGAAAGTATCCAAATGAATAACTAACAAAAACTACCCAAAAGTAACTAAACGGGCTAAAATGTATCGAAATAGATTAAAACTATCTAAGTAAGTTAAAACTAATACAAATTAACAGAATTTTGGTGCCTAACAAAAACACTAAAATTGGGTATAACGTATCGGAACTGGTTCAAATGACTAAAATAAATTAAAACTAACTGAAAATTAGCCTTTTCTGGTGCTTTTGATTACTTTTGGTTAGTCGTTTAACCAAGTTTCGGTTAATTTCAGTTAGTTCCAATTTATTTTCGTCATTTGAACCGGTTGCGATGCGTTATAACCAGTTTAAATATTTTTGGTCAATTTAAGTTAGTCGCCAGCCTTCGGATAAACTCAACTTACTTTAATATTTTTAATCTGTGCCGATACGTTTTAGCCCTTTTTGGTGCTTTTGGATAGTTTTGGTTAGTCGTTCAATCAATTTTCGGTTGGTTTCAGATAGTTTTAAATTATTTAGTCATTTGAACCAGTTCCGATACGTTATAACCAATTTTAATGCTTTTGGTTAGTTTAGGTTAGGCAACAATATTCGGTTAATTTGGGTTAGTTTTAACTTACTTTAATATTTTGAATCTGTTTCGGTGCATTTTAGCCCGTTTTGGTGGTTTTATTTGCTTTTGGTTAGTTTTGATAAGTTATTTAATCAACTTTCTGTTAGTTCCAGCTAGTTCCAATTTATATTAGTGGTTTGAAGCGGCGCCGATATATTTTAATCAAATTTAATGATTTGGTTAGTCCTTAAAATTTGCCTCGTTTTGGTTAGTTTTAACTTATTTTAATGTTTGTAACCTGTTTCGATACATTTTAGCCCGTTTTGGTGCTTTTGGTTACTTCTGGTTAGTCGTTCAATCAACTTTCAGTTAGTTTCAGCTGGTTCCAATTTATTTTTGTTATTTGAACCGGTTGCGATACGTTATAACCAGTTTAGATGTTTTTGGTCAATTTAAGTTAGTCGCCAGACTTTGGTTAAATTCAACTTATTTTAATATTTTTAATCTGTGCCTATTCGTTTTAGCCCTTTTTGGTGCTTTTGGATACTTTTGGTTAGTTTTGGTTAGTCGTTCAATCAATTTTCGGTTAATTTCAATTAGTTTTTTTAAATTATTTTAGTCATTTGAACCAGTTCCGATAAGTTATAACCAATTTTAATGTTTTTGGTTAGTTTAGGTTAGTCGCCAATATTCGGTTAACTTGGGTTAGTTTTAGCTTACTTTATAATTTTGATTTTAGCCCGTTTTGGTGCTTTTATTTGCTTTTGGTTAGTTTTGGTTAGTTATTCAATCAACTTTCGGTTACTTTTAGCTAGTTCCAATGTATATTAGTCGTTTGACTCGGTTCCGATATGTTTTAATCAAATTTAATGTTTTTTATTAGTTTTGGTTAGTCCTTAAAATTTGGCGCGTTTAGGTTGTTTTAACTTATTTTAATGTTTGTAACCTGTTCCGATACATTTTAGCCCCTTTTGGTTACTTTTGGTTAGTTGTTCAATCAACTTTCGGTTAGTTTCAGTTAGTCATTTGAACCGATTCCGATACCTTATGATCAAATTTAAGTTTAAATAAACAAACTAACACGAGCTTACGCGCATGACGTCATGTGGCAACTGTAGCATGTACTTTTTCACTATTTGAGGCCCTATATTAGGATAACAGAAACATTTTCAATGTTAAAATATCCCTAAATCAGCATACATTAAAGCGTATTAAGGGAATTTCTGTAAAAAAGTCAGAGCAGCCATAATTAGGGGTGGGCAAAATAATCGATTAATCGATTATTAGTCGATTAATCGATTAATCGATTAGTCGACTGCTCGATTATTTTATCTTAGAATAATCGATAATCGATTAATCGATTATTTTCGATTAATCGATTATTTTCGATTAATCGATTATTTTCGACTAATCGATTATTTTCGAATATTCGATTATTTTCGATTAAACGATTATTTTCGATTAATCGATTATTTTTGATTAATCGATTAATCGATTATTTTTGATTAATCGATTAATCGATAAAAGACGAATTTTCATGTAATTTTGTGTTACTATCAAAGGGACCTATCCTGAATTGTAGAAAAATATTTAATTAAAATGTGCAGGGGGAGCTAAGTAAGAAGCAATATTTTGAATTAATACGTTTGGGCCGTTTCAAAAATATTACGTAACTATGCATGTATAGGCATATATTTGATTTTAGTTTTCTTAAAACTCAAAAAATCTGTGTGTAATAGATATCACTGGGATGTGAAACCCGCCACCGTTTTACTATAAAAATAACTGAGATACCCAACAAAATATCACAAATTTTACACCTTAACAACCTAACATACCTACACCCAGTACAGCCTACACCCTTTACATAATCATGTGTAATAAACTTAGTATTAATCACACGAGTCGCACTTTTTAAAGTTATAATTTGTTACTCGAAAATAATCGATTAATCAAAAATAATCGATAAATCGGAAATAATCGATTAATCGAAAATAATCGAATTATCGAAAATAATCGATTAATCGGAAATAATCGATTAATCGGAAATAATCGATCAATCGAGAATAATCGATTATTTTAAATAATCGATAATCGATTATATATTTTGATAATCGCCCACCCCTAGCCATAATAACACAAGATTTCCATGACCGCCAGTTGGGAAAAATGAAAGTGAATGGCTATTATAAATTTTAATTTTTCCTGAACCAGTCCACGATAAAACACGTTTTCATTTGATTGGTGCAGACCAACTATTTTAATTTTGAAGAACAACTCTATAATCATACCAAGATTATTCGGTGCAGACCGCGTATAACCGCCACGTCAAGGTTAAAGTTGGCTGACGAGGAATTTGCCGATCTTTTGCATCTGGTGTGGGTTTATCTGGGTCTTCGCGCCAAACGGTAAATTTAAGTTTTCCGAAATAAATAAATCAACGAAATATCGCCTCTTATTTTTTCGATCAATTAAATATGGCTGTACTGTCATAGCTATGGCATAGAAAGTATGAAAAATGATGTTTAAAAACATATGGATTTCGGCATAAAAAAATGCACAATGCTGGCAGGAACTTCAAACTGGTGAGAGCAGTTTCATTACGGGGACTGACGCCCCCGCAACTCCGCCCAGACTGGAGAACACCGAAGTACAAAGTCTGGACACGGCAAATATAACAACTATGTGCCGTGGTCTGGAGCTGATCAATGACAGTTTGTGGCAAGCGAGGCTGCATTCTATTAGCTGGTAGGAACGACAAACTGGTGAGAGCAGTTTGATCACGGCGAGTGACGCCCTCGCCATTCCGAGTTGCCACCGAATGTGGCCCATCAAATCCCATCGTCCTCCCCCAGGCTGGAGGACACCGAAATATACAGTCTGGGGCTGATCATTGAGAGTTTTAACAAGAGGGGCTGCATTGTATTAGCAGGCAGGAACGTCAAACTGGTGAGAGCTGTTTGATTACGGGGAGTGACGCCATCGCCATTCCAAGTTTGCCATGGGATGTGGTCCATCAAATCCCATCGTCCTCCTCCAGGCTGGAGAAGACCCAAGTACAAACCCTGAAGCTGATCACTAGGAGTGACCCAACAAACACCATTCTTACCCCTGTCAGACTAGGGACCACCACGGGAATGAGTCTGAGGCCGATGCTTCCAGTGGAACCTGCCCAAGGTGGTAGATGTATAGGCCTACTCGCGTCGTCCGGCGAAAAACCACCCTACCAGAACTGGAAAGTGCCAAGTGGTTTCTCTGAATCACGTTCCGTTTCCGCGCTGAAATGATGGTGCTTCCAGGATCAAAATATTCCGGCGGCAAACTCCCCGGCCACACGCAGTTAAATTGATGGTTACTCCGAAACCACGTAGTCGGAGGAGCCTCAGTATGCAGTAGGGAAACCCAGGAAGAAAACCGGAAAATGGAAGGGAAAACAAAAAACCCCTGAAACAAATCGGGCAAATTAGAACGGTGATCAAGCCAAAATATGAAGGAAATAGGTACGGAATCCCAACAAATAACAGATCAAACCGATAACTGTTCCAAAATTACCTAAACAACATACCTTAAGATGTTACACGTGTGGCAGCTCTCGAAAGCCTAATCCCCAATATAGGCGCAGGTGGTCGAATCTACAAATCTTCCCTCATCTGCAATCATCCATCAGACGAGAAGCCATCGACGACCATAAACCTGCTCAAAGGCTTCGTTGAATAATCCTCTTACTAGGGCACTGTATATTTCTCACTAAATATCAGTATTTCAACTGAAAATCCCAATTTCGGGAGCCACGCACTGAAACCTTCTGGTTCCTTCAAATACCACATACGGACTGAATTGGCTTGCTCCAAAATCACGATGCTAGAAGAATCATCATCGCGCCTGCCCAGCCTACCATGCTGTCAGCAGCGTCCCTATATGTGACAAAGTACTAGAAAGTTATGACGTCATACCAACGGATTCGCAAAATCAAGCGATAAAGTGACTGATAACTACACTACTGAAATGAATTAAATCAGTTAGAACGTACTTTTTAAATAACCCACGCGTTATGCGGCTGTCCAAAATTACAATCAGCACACACCACTAATAGCATTATGCCAAATAAGGCATTAACTTGGCAACCGTGTCGACCGTGAAGACTACGCGCTTGTCCAGAGACCTGTCATTTATCCCACGAAAATTACAGCCACAGACTATATGAAACATAGAACACTTTCCTTGTCGTAGAGTAGGATCTACTCCGAGCTGAAATATTATCGATCTTTAATAACGGATAATCAGTAGAATACTCCGTCAATATACAAGCCTAGAGTGCTAAACATGGATACCATCCAATATAATCAGCAAATTCAAGCGTATGATAGCTAAATCCCACAGTAAAAGCAACGCAAGTTAGAGTGGTTCTCGAGTCGATATCGCTGGACGGAACCGACGAGGCGTTCTCCGACCGACTATGAGTATATGGTCTAAATCCGAAAAGTGACATGTCAAACTTCTCAAACGTCATTGTATCTGTCTCGTTCCCAAATTGAAAATATTCCGTAATCACCTAAGTAAACAATGGATTACCAAATCTAAATCGAGACAATTACTTATATGACCATCAAATATACAACAGTAAGTTCCAATTTTCAGTGCTAATGGACCATTCCTTTATCCTCGTCAATCAGACTACTGGGTGTCTCGGTTTACAGGAATATGTCCTGGCATAACCACGTTGCTAACATCGCAAAATCAGCCTCCCAGAAGCTCCGTGCGCTATTTCGCAACAAAAAACTTTATACACCACAGCAGTTGCTCTTGCTCTACAAAGCGCAATAAGACCGTGCTTAGAATATTGCTCACACATCTGCGGTGTCGCACCAAATCACACCCTAAAGCTGCTGGATTCCATTCGGAAGAAAGCTGTGCGTCTCGTCTGCGACCCGGAATCTGGATAGTCTGAAACACCGCAGACATGTGGCCGAGATGTCCCTGTTTTACAGATAGTTTCACGGCAGATGTTCCCAGGATTTGGCCCGCCTCATTCCATCCCTGGCATTGCCTGTCAGACAGTCACGGCAAGAGCACACCAGTTCGTCGTAAAACTGGAAACACCTAGAACATCGCTTTACAAGAACTGCTTTGTCACTGTGGAACTCATTCTCAGGACATCTGTTTCCCCCTAATTACTACCTACAACTATTCAAGATCCGTGTCAATCAACATCTTCGCACACACACCGCTCGTCGAGCGCCATAGGATCTTTCTTTAATGTGTGTTCACTGCCATAAAAACAACTACATATTCATATTATTTTTCAAATTTAAAAGTCCATTGGCAATTCTAAAACCATAATAATAGTTATTTATGTACCAAGGGTATTAAGTAGATGGTTATGCCCTGAGGGCGACAATGTTACAAACCCGAGGGCCTCTGGCCAGAGGGTTTATAAGTCGCCCGGTGGGCGTACACATCTATTAATACCCGTGGTGCATACAAACTTTTATGTCATACTAGTTCGTTATTGCATTCACAATATGTAAATATTTAAAAAAATACGAATTCAATTCAATTATCTAAGTCCATAAAGTGTACTTTATGCCCGTGCGGGCATAAAGTCCACTTTATGGCCCACGGGCATAAAGTAATCCATTATGTAAATGGTATCTAAGGTATAAAAACACAATAATGTACTGGTATGACATAAAATATTTTAAAATACGAGTTAAAATGTAAGCAAAATCGCCAGGTTTCAAATCACGATTTTCATGATCGACAGGTAATGACTTATCCAAAGCAGTTCACATGCCTTGTTTTGAAGCAGTTCTATGCTATTATTTGAGCTTAATTTAAATGCTTTTTTTGAACATCATAAATTAATTTTACTGGAATTCTGTTATTAGTTATCTGTTAAGAATTTTATTAGAATAGGGAAGTTAGGAAATATTTTTGTCAGCACTGTCCCATTAGTGCTTGTTACTATAAGAAAACCCTGTTTTCTAATAGTGCCCTCTTACATCGCTAAAACTCTTCAGTTAGTTAGTTAGACCCATATACGCAGTAAGAAATTCTTATATATATGGTTAGGCCCTTTTTTAATATACTTATAAAGACAATGGTTAGACTAAGTATGTCAGTCCAATGCAATAACTAAACTTTCAAAATAACAACGTAAAATACAAGATTGAAGACTAGTTTCTAAATTATGTATTTCTTCGCTTTCTCCAATTAGGTGAAGTTGGCTATGGCAGAACTAGCTTAACTGCAAAATGGGGAATCTAATATAAAGTTTTCACAATCTCGTGAAAAAGCAGCCTAGTTCACAAATTGAATTATAGTACTGAGCAGAACTATCCTAGTGTCAATTTTATAAAGAACAGAAGTAATTTAGGATTCAGATAGAAATGTTATGCCTTTAAAATTAATAATTCAATTAGACTAACACCAATACTAATGACAACGTAAGTACTGCCACTAGAGCACAGAACTATACTCTATATATCTGCAATTTTTAACTAAAGCAAACTATTTTTTTTAAATTACATTGAAAAATTGAGCATATTTAAAATTCAAAATACATTAGTTGTTTAACGAGAAAACAAAAACGCCTTTCTTGAAAAAAATTATTTAAGGCTAGTTTTGCAGTAAAGCGACAATTTTTACAAGCAAAGCCAACAAAAACTAACCTAACTACATGTCCTAAATCCAGAATTTAAAAAATTCTTTGGTTCACGTACTGAAGCCATCAGTGCGGCAACTGAACCGTAAACCTCATCAACGACGATTCATGTAAAAATAGTATTTGTACTTAATCTCATCGGGGACTGACAGTAAGATATTGTAATCAATAATTGGTATCGACCGCACGTCTAAAAAAAGTAGAATACCGACGTTCCATAAAAGTCGTGCTTATAAAAGTTATATCCATAGTTCTGCAAAAATATTGATCTATTTTCGGAAACTTATTAAGTCAATAATTATTCTGGACATAATAAAATTTTTATGTTAGCATTACAAAATGATTTATTACCCTTCATTAGATGTACAAGATACTATTTACATCTCGATTTATCTGTAAGTCTCGGCCTTTGCATTTGTTAGCTATACGTAATATTGGTAAACGTTAAATTCGTCTTATTTATTCATTATCACTTGTAGGGTTATTCGTAAGAAAATGGCAAAATATTCGAACTATATGCCTGAACAAATTCGAATTTGTTGGCAATTTCATAATAAAAATTGTCCTTCTCACATACCCATGACGTATATAAAGCAAATGACAAATTATAATTTTACCGGAACAAACTTTTACTTAACTTACATTACATATAAGACTCAATTTACGTAGTGCCCTCTGGATTTCGTGCAGCATTAAAAATTAATAAACAATATAGATTTTCTACCACCTTAGAAAATGGCATTTTCGACCCTTCTCCCACTTTGGAAAAATATCATTTCCACGATAAGAAGAAAAATATTTCCTCCCTAAAATGAAAAGATTCTCTCTATAGTCAAAATTACACATTTTACAGAGAACAAAATTTATATGAGCATTAAAATAGAATAGTCTATAAGAGTGTTTAGCTACAAAAGTAGATTTTGTGTCCATAGAAACTGAATGTTGAATGTTTTCCTGTGTAAAGATTGTCATTTCTTCGAGTAAATGAAAAACACGATTGTTTTTATTTAAAGCTTTTTTTGGCAGTTCTACAAATGTTTATTTCAAAATTGTTTATATAATATGCAAATATTCATGTTTTTAAGTTTGGAGGCGTACTGAGATTAATTTATTAACTTCCTATGCCAGCATATAAGCCTCTCAAAAAACGATATTCCATTTTTACATATTATTTATATTTAAATGAAGTATACACGTGTATTTTCAATTTAACAGGGTATTTAATTTTTGAACGCAAGGTGCCGTAAACAAGTAATCTATGTTTTCAGCTTTTGCTATACCTACTTTTAGTTTTAAAACGTATCTATCAAGATTTGCAATATATTTCTAATATATAATGAAAAATATTAATTATAATACTATTTTATTAATTAAATTAAAATACCTGCACTCCCTAAATAATTGAAAATATAAATTTAATCTAAATTAGTTTTCATAATATATTGTAAACAACACTTTTTACTAACTCGGTTTATTTCGCCTTTATTATTACAGCCACTAACATTTTCACCTTAAACCCTAACAAGTACCGTCATCATAATTACATCATGACTCCACTCCGCCGCCGCGCTCGCCCGCCATGCAGGGTTGTCACGTCCTCGCCTATTCCAAAGTTACGTCGCCTATAAAATTTGCTCGTTACAATATTAATTTATTAACCGAAAAAATATTACGTAACTTCAAACATTCCAGCTAAAAAAGAGCATAGATATTTAAATTCATACTTAGAAATTACAATGCCAAATATTTTCATGAAAGAAAATCGACATATTATCACCTATGATGTTAGTAGTACCGGTAATTTTTCACACTATACAGGGTGATTCAGATAATTCTTTAAATATCTCTAATAATGTTGAAGTTAGAATAACATATTCTCAACAAAAGTTGTTTTTTTTTTCAGCTGCTTTTACACATGGTTTTGTTTTAATGCATTCATGGTATTTCAAGTTAACAAGGCACATACTGACTTTGTTTTTTTTTAATATCATATACCACATTTTTTAATGAGAAACGAAGAAAGGAATTTTATTATATCGCTTTATTTTCAAGAAAATCTATCAGAGACTGTGTGAGGGATATAAGTTATGGACCACGAAAAAAGAGAATTAGTTATGGAACAGTTCAGAGAGCTTTAAATCAATAAGGATACCACAATTTTAAAATTAGGCCTAGAAAACATGAATTTCTTCAAATTATAAGAGAAAGTTTTAATCAATATTCAAATTAAAAGTTTTAATCAATATTCAAATTATTTCAATAAAATTTTGTGGAGCTATATGAGGCGATATATACCACTGCTGGTACTTATAATAGAAAGTCTTAATATTTAGTCCCGATGAAAATCCACAAGCTGTTGGCCAATTGCATTTAAATGACGTTCCTCCATACGAGTTTGGTGCGGCATTTTGGAGCATAAGGTCCGGTTTTTATTCGTGGCACCTTAAATGAGTTAAGATATCTGGAACTTTTAGAAATTGAAATTGAACACACTTTATCGATGAAATACCACAACGCGTCGAAATATAATTTGGCAACAAGACGGAGCACGTCCTCTAAATATTCTTAAATGAAGAGTAAAGGTTGTGTGCATGTACGAAACATAATAAATGAAACACCCTTTGTATTCCACGCATTTTTTTTCTTTTATATCCAAAAGGACTTCCTAAATTAGCGTAACAGAGCTAATTTAGAGAGCCGTGGTGCCTTGGATTAAAAAAAAATGCAGGGTGTTTCACTTATTTATTCTAAATATTCTGACACTAAAGAGTTTTTTCATAATAATTATCAAGCGTGGATGAGTATATATGGAACAATCAACTGGCCTGCGATCTAACGCCCATGCATGGTTACACGGTAAGATGTTAGCAGAAAATAAAGATGAATTAGTAAATCAGATTTCAAACATCAATGCCATGACATTTGAAAAATAAGCCTTTATCTCCTAGTATTTCTTAATTCTAAAACCTTCAATATTTCGAACACCGTTATGTTTTGATACAAGATGTATTTTGTATACAAAAAATATGTACAATTTAATAGAACACTTAAAATCATTAAAAAATGTGGTAAGTATATTAAATTTAAGCAGATGAACAACTTTTGTTCGGAATGTTTTTTTTTCTAATTTCAAAAATAATAGAGATATTTCCATTTAAATAGTTATGTGGATCACCCTGTACATTTTATATACTTTTTCATTATTGAAATTTTACAATTACTTTTTCCCACTATGTATAACATGGAATCATTCTGGTTGTATCCTCCTAAAGTACTACTAAGTACCTTGGAATGTCACTGTGAGAATAATTCCAAGTTTTGCACAGTATCCGAAACTTGCAAAATTTAAAAAATATCCGTTAAAAATCATCCCATATTTTAATAGGAATTGTATCAATTACAAACTTAGGCGGCGAGTAGTTAAATATGAAGAAAGGTGGTCGATTATTTGTGAAGATAATTAGCGATTATTTTGAATAAATGAATCATTTTTAGAATTGGCCCCAAAATTCCCAGAAAACCGCGAGTACGATCCTGCTTATCTATTGTTGCGATAAATCTGGAATTATTCTAATTACAATAACTATGTCTATACATTTTACATGAATTTGTATATAAATTCTTGCACATTACAAGGAGGAATATGTATTTTTTACCTGACGTATGTCGTATGTTACAAACAGAGATTAGTACTTTGACATGATTGAACAACTACCCTGCATAAAGTATCAAGTAATAACTCCTTACAGACATGTAAATTTACATACCATAATATATAAATTAATTTAACCTCTCTGGTGGTGCGAGGGCCAGTTCAAGAGCATTGCACAATGCAATTTTACATGAAAATGTTGTACTTTTTATTTTTAACACACACGCTTTTTTATCAACACATATTCATCACAATTATAAAAACGTTAAATGATAAGGATAAAATTCGGTTAGAGATATGCCGATTAACAAAATTAACATATATACAATCCCTGAAAAAAAAGTTTTGATAAATGAATGAAAGAATGAAAGAGCAAACTAATTCGATTTGGCATTTCCATATTATGCAAAAAGCTCGTATTTACAAAAAATAATTTAAACACTGCAATTATAATTTTAAGAATTAATTTTTCTTACAAAAGCTGGGTAATTTCAACCAATCAATACTAAGAAAAAAACATTATATTATATCCAAACAACCTAATTTATTATGCGGTAGGTAGCCTGTCGCCCAAAAAGACGTCTCCATTGTTCTTCCTACAGCTACGCCATTGCGTATCCCCCCAGGAAAAAGTTTGGAACAACACTTTGACGAGATCGGAAGGGTTTTATATACCTCGGAAAATCCATTAGGTAAATGGCAGGGTGTTTTCTGAAAAAATACCCTGGTTATTGACAAGTTTTGTCGACACCTTTCTCGGTTTTGTTTTGTTACAT
>MU185187.1:166992-201148 GCA_016904865.1 Pissodes strobi
TATTGACAAGTTTTGTCGACACCTTTCTCGGTTTTGTTTTGTTACATGACTGGTTTTCCAATGGGAACTTCGTCAGTGGCAGTTAAGTTTCCTGCTACTCCAACAAAATTATTTAACGCGTTGTATCGGATCGAACCCGTATAAGTACTTTTATGTTTAATTAAACTTTGTCAAAGGGTAAATATAAAGTGAGTTTTAGAATTACAGATTAAACTTAAAGCAGACGTTAGCGAAATAATAATTGATACATTGCGTTACAAATATACTACCCCCATTTATACAGACTACCAATTTAGGACACAGGTGGAAGGTCTCTCATTAGTGGTTAAAGTTAGAAAAACATTTTAAAATACAAAAGTCATAGATCAAGAAAGAGTACATATTTTAAAATAGACAGGGTGGCTCACAAAAGCACGATGAATCAAACATATTTGTTTTTTAATAGAACACCCTGTATCGTTTCAAGTCATTAAGGCTTCTTTCGATGTCTAGGATGTCTACGACGTCGAAGGGCTATTAAAGGGACAGCGAATTTATGGATCTAACCATGCCCCCAGCCAAGAATTTGACTGCGTTTCTCATGAACACTTACTAGAAAAGTTCTCCAGGCATGGTTATTTAAATCCCAAAAATCAGGGTGTATGTAAACTTTGGATGGTCGACATCATCTTTTGATACCCCAGCTTTTGAGTGACTGCATCTCTCATGAATACTTGCTCTAAAAGTTCTCGAGGCATGGTTATATAAATCCAAAATATCAGTGTGTAAAGGCTCGACGTCATTTTTGATACTGTGGTAACTTGGAGTATTCAGATCCTGGGGCCGCCATTTTTATAGTGTCTACTAATAAATTACTAAGAGAATATATGTCCCGCCATCAGACAATATAAACAAATAACAATTAAGCAATATTATATATCATAGCCCATATATTTCATTAGGTGAAACTTAGTGGTTTTATTGATTTGATATTGTTTGAAATGTAATGAATTTCTAGCTCATTCGCCAATTTATAAAGGTAGTTAATTTATTTAATTTAATTAAGCATGAAAATAGGGCGTGAATTAGGTTTAAAGGTTCTCTTGTCAACTATACTATTTTTTTATTGTGGGCGCCAAGCTCTTAGAGACAATGCAAACAGAAAATATAGGATATTTATATATCAATAATTATGAATTTATGAAGATACGAACAATTAGTGTCTTATAGAGCCCAGTCCTGCAGTAAATCAAAGAAATTATTTTTTTAAAAACAATATATTAATTTAACAACTAATTTACAAGTATAAATGATGAGGTTTAAAAAAATTGTTGAAGTTCATATAATCGGATGTAAATACAACTTATAATATAATTTATGAAGTTTAAGCTTTGACCAAATTGACTAGGAATGTGAACAATAAAACAAAACTAATTATTATAATAAGTTGGTCTTTCCAAAAAAAAACTCTCCTGGACATTCAAATACTTAACTCGTCCAAGTATCTGCAACCACGTGATCGGTTGGGACCTCCACTGAAAACCTCTTCCGCCTGTACCTAAGCTCACCCGCTATAGGCGTATCCAGGGCTTACCGGCAATCCTAGGGATGATTCCCACCTGGTTGTTGTGCAGTTGACGTCTTGGAGAAGGTGTTACATAAAAAAATGGACAAGTTTAAGACCAACTTATACTGCTAATTAATTAATTATTCAGGAAAGTATCCCGTGGACCTCAGTTTGACATAGGAGGTTTTAACCGACAACTTGAAAATTTACTGGTTACAGCAGATATAATCAGAACTTAAATTATAATTGTAAGTTCAGCAAAAATTATAAATAACTATAGTTAAATAACACTATTGATAATTACTGTTACTCCTTTCTTTACTTTGAGATATGAAATTCAAAAGAAATTATGATTGAAATTAAAAATTTAAAAGAAAATTATGAAACTTGTCCAAACAGTGGCTCTCGGCAACTTCCAATAGAAAATAACTAGATTTTTATGATAAATAAGAAAATCGAGGTATAACCTCTCTATAAATGAGGCTTATTATAGCTCAAAATAAGTAATTTCTATTACTTTATTTTATTGGCACACAAACAATTTTTGGACGTAAAGTACGTCTCAATTTCAAAGATAAAGATAAGATAATCACTATCTCGCCTTGAGATAGGAACTTAGATAAACGATAAAGAAAAAAAAACAGGTAAATTTACACACATGTACTTAAACCTCTCATATATGTAAATTAATGTCGGTACATCATTGATAAAACGTGACACGGTAAGTGCTAATAATTATATACTTCGCTTGATGTTACAAATAAACTGAAATATTAATGAAATAAGCCTGAAAAGAAAAAAATATATTAAACTAGCAATATTATGAGAGAAAATTCGAAGGAATACTACTGAAAATTCAATTTACTACCTTTACAGGAAAAGATAAAATCCGCTCTGAAAATCTCCCCAACAATACTGTCCAATCTAAATGAAAATACGTAAAATAATATGTGTGACCGTTAAACGATGAAATAATTTCGCTCTCTATAAATTTGGATTAAACCATTATCAAATTTCACAAATTTGACCAATAAGATACGCAATCATCCACCAAAAAAATTGAAAATTAATAACACTTATCGCGTCAAACGTTCTCACCAAGATGAAACGACCTTCCTTTCAAAATTTTGTACGTTCTACCTATTCTGACTTCCGATGCTCGGATTGGGCAATTTAAAACATGTGACAACCGTTGTAGGAAACCCGGCGTCAAACTAACGAAACACTCAGCATTCGCTAAATGTAGCAATCTATTGTAGATTACATGCTTAAATTACAGGTATTGAACAACGTACTACGCCCTTCAATTACCAACTATACTAGATAAGCCCGTTTCCGAACAGATGGCATTCATCCAATAAAGAAATGTGCAATGACACGAATCCATAAATTATGGATATAAATCTGCGTACCTACCTGTTCTTCTTAAATAGTTAATTGTGCGAAATATATCCATTCACCGATAATTGTCGCTGCCGATTATATAGCGAGCATCGAAAACCATTGATACATAGATAGAATTTAGTGGAGCGGAATAGACTGATATTTGTTAACTTATATTCCGTTACAGAAAAATCTGCTTAAGTGTACGTCTCAACAGATAACTATTTTCAAGAAATCCATCTCAGGTTCGTAAAACTCGTGCTCACTTCTATAAACATTTTTCGTACGACACCGGCAAATAAGAGAAAATAGAAGTTATGAAATGCAGAAAAGCACAACAAATTTCGGCAGCTTAATCAATGGCTCAGGATCGGAAAACATGGACATTTTTGGTCAATTTTCCGGACCTGAATAGAACAGATAGCTTTGCTTTTGATGCATTATGGGAAATTTGAAGTAATGCGTCTTTCAATATTTTAACATGATGTTTAGGTTAAAATATGTAGATTTATACAATTAATTACCTGAAATCTTATTGAAAATCGTTTGAAGCTGAAAAAAATGGGTCAGGATCGGGTGAATAGTGAGTAGATTTTATTGCAGATTTAGAGCTAAAATTTCACTTTGAGCATATCGATGAGCATTAGTTTTAGATTTATTTGCTTGAAATCTCATTTAATATGATTTGAAGATGGGGAAATGGGCCATTGACATCTTTCAAGCGGTAACCAGCGGTTGTCGCGTGGCCTTAAATACACGCTAAATAAGCAACTAATAATACAATATTTGCGAGCTGTCATATTTCAACAAGGATATTACATATTGTCACGGCTAAAGACCATCCGAATGCTTTTGTACTACCCTATAGAACTAACCTTGTGGCGTCTTCGTTCTTTCGTATGAGTCATCGCAGGCCGAAAAGATTCGGGTGCTGTGCTATTTTCCCGATGCGTGCAGCCCTGGTCGAAAATAGCAGAGAAGTCTCGCGCTTCGTAGTGGAGTATTCCCGAGATATATGCGACTGGATATAAATAGGTGCGGAACGCGTGTAGTTGGTTAGTTAATCATTGAGTACTGAATTGTAAAGATTTATTAGTTGTAAAGTCATAAGAGCAGTTTAGTGTGCTTAATTGTATACAATGATAAAGAATAAAGGGAGCATTAATTTTAAATAGTAAAAGTTGTGATTTTCTCAGAAACCACAGAAAAATGTAACATTTGGTGGCAGAAGCTGGATTGTGAAGGGACCGCACTTGTGAAGTATTCTTCGAGGAGAGAAGATACCCTTTTCTCTCCTCGTAAGTCACGAGACCGTTTTGACTCACGGATTCTGTGGATATTTTATAACATTCTATGGTCAATACAAGGCAACAAACGGCAGAAATGGAGCAAATAAATAAAATGTTGACCGAGTTCATGGAGGTAAAAGGCAAACAGAACAGCACGACCGGGTTCAGAAAATTTTGCAAGACCAAGAAGCCAAACGGCAAGCAGAACAGGATCGGCTTCAGCAAAATTTTTAAGATCAAGAAGATAAAAGGCAAGCGGATCGGGAAGAGGATGAACATAAGAGGCAAGCAGAACAGGATCGATCAGCTTCAGAAATGGATGCTGGATGTAATTGTAAGCGAGCAGAGAAAATTACAGAAAATATTGGACGAAAAAAATTAGAAATTTGAAAAATAAGTAGACAATATACAAAAAGAAGTTGGAAATGTACAAAAAGAAGTTGGAAATATACAAAAAGAAACAGGAAACGTACAGAAAGAAATGAAGAATCTTCAAGCAGAAGTTACCAGACTAACAAATCAAGGACCCACCAATAGTGTATTCGTTACAGAACAGAATATCAAACCTCCAACATATGACGGTCAAACGTCCTGGACAATGTACGGAAGACAATTTGCAGCCGCTGTTGTTGCCAACGGTTGGAATAACGAAGAAATGGCTAGTGGTAGCGCTTCGAGGATCTGCCTTTGAACTACTACAGACCATTCCCATCAGCCAACAGGGGAAATATGACATACTTGTAGCTGCCCTGGAGAGACGATTTGGAGACCAACACAGAAGACAACTGTATTAGACACAAGTAGTAAAGTCCCGACATCAGAAGCCTGGTGAAAACCTGCAAGAATTTGAAGCAGATGCCCCTGGCAAAGCCTGTCAGACAGTCACGACAGACGGCAAGAGCGCACCAGTTCGTCGTACAACTGGAAACACCTAGAACATCGCTTTACAAGAACTCCTTTGTCTGGCGCACTGCATCACTGTGGAACTCTCCCAGGACATCTGTTTCCCCCTAATTACAACCTACAACTATTCAAGAACCGTGTCAATCAACATCTTCGCACACACACCGCTCGTCCAGCGCCATAGGACCTCTTTAGTGTGTGTGCCACTACCATAAAAAAATTGGCCTACCCGGGAGCAACAGAAGGGTTTCAAGAGGAACTTGCTGCCCAATAATTCGTGGATGGTATCAGAGATCCAGAAATTCAGGAAATTCTACGTCTAGCCAAATTTGATAACAGCAGTGAAGCTTTGGGTAGAACCCTAGAAATCGAGGTAACATATCTCATAACTAGCTCAGTGGGACTCTCTGATAATTGAAAATTGATTTCTTAAACGAGCCTGGGAAAGCGCCGATGGAAAAGTAGTGAAGACGCAGTTGGTGGTACCAAGGAAGATGGTATCGGAAGCCCTGGAAGAAGTCTGTAATGAAAAGTCTGGTGCGCATCTCGGAGTGAACAAAACGACTGACAAGATCCGCGATAGATTCTACTGAGTCAACTACTGCCAGGATGTGAAATCATGGTGTCGGCAGGGTTCAACCTGTGTCGCAGTCAAGGACTCAAAACAAGGTCTAGGGGAAAGATGAAACAGTATAATTTAGGACTACCGTTTGAACGTAGCGCCAGTGCCCGAATGAAGGCTCGATATGATCTCCAAGCTAACTATATGGGATTTCAGATGAACGTAAAGTCTGATTGTATAATCAACGTAGCCCCAGAAGCAAACTGAAAGTTGTCCACCTCGACAGGTTCAAATCATATCACGGTCATGAAGTAGCTGATCGGGACGATCAGGTTTAAGAGGGAGGCAATGTCACGGCTAAAGACCATCCGAATGTCTGCTACCCTATAGAACTAGCCTTATCGTGTCTACGTTCTTTCGTATGAGTCATCGCCGGTCGAAAAGATTCGGGAGCTGCGGTATTTCCTCGATGCGTGCAGCCCTGGTCGAGAACAATAGAGAAGCTTCGCGCTTCGTCCGGAATATTCGCGAGATATATGCGACTGGATATAAATAGGCGCGGAACGCGTGTAGCTAGTTAATCATTGAGTGCTGAATTGTAAAGAACAATTCGTTATAAAGTTATCAGAGAAGTTTAGTGTGTTTAATTGTAAAAGAATAAAGGGAACATTATTTCAAAATAGTAAAAGTTGTGATTTTGTCAGAGCCCACGGAAAAATATAGCAAAATATATTATGTACGTCTAGGTTTTATTGTTCTACATGTTTGTTTGTACCTACGTTTGTTGGTGTTTGTTCTTTTTAGGTCTATCTATAAATTTAGTACCTATATGTTTAAGTATTATCTAATTTTATATTCATTTATTACTAGCTATGAAGATGTTTTAAATATGATCACATACAAATAACATAATAATATTAGAAACATGGGCTTTTTCTGCATAGATACAAAGTTATAAAGTATAATATAGTATCGTGTAGTGGAACTGTAGCAACATACTGTGTCCCATTGCGTTATAACTCAAAAATTATATCCCAACTGAATTATACGCAAACGTCTGTAAAAAAAATAATTTACTTTTAGATAGAGGCTAGCTCTAAAATTTACTAAATCCTAACAGGTTCTTTATGTCGAAAACTAGTCAAACAAGCCATACATAATCTTTTGTGGCATTAAAATTGCGCTAGGGCATAGCCAGAATTGTTATAATATCTATTATAATTTCATTAAAACACCCTATGCATGTCGAAAAAGCACCACACTGTATAATAGTTTATATACCTAATCCATTGATGATTTAAAACTACCTATCGACAAGAGCCCGTTAAATAAATTATTGCTGCGATATTGCTATGAGTATTTAAAAGGGGTGGCAATCACGAAAGGAAATCTTTCGTCAGCTAAGAAAACGCTAAAGTAGCGAACAGGACTTAGAATCACTGTCTGTCGGGAGTCACGCTAACTTTCCAGGGGCAGATCCAGAGTTTGCTTTTGACCAGGAAGTGGGGGCGGTATCTAAAAGTTAAGGTTATGAAAGCATACACAGGGTGTTTCACTTAAAAGCGAAAACGCCAATTTTTCAAACCTTTTTATACAATTTTAATTTTGCTCTAAACTGACCTTGTTATCCACAGGCTACAAACGTTGTTTAAAGACACTAAAGAAGAACACCACCTTCCGCGACTGAAAAATATTAAGTGCACAGCTGAGTATGTTCGGTAGCTGAGTGATGTGTTAAGCGAACATTCCATTGGAATTAGAAAAAAATTGTATGTATAAAATTGTTTCATATACAATCAAGTAAGAACCTTTGCTTTTCATATCAATGTTTGTCAAAAAGCTCTAGATTTCGGAAATATTTGTGATTTGATTGTGTTGTAGCCATATGGGATCGCTACCAGTTTGTAGGCAACAAAATATAAATGTGTATAATTACACATACTTTATTTCAGCATTCTGTCTAAATAATGGCTGATAATTTTCCAACATTATCCACCTCAATTTTTTTTTCGGAAAGTTTGTAAAACTATTTTCGCTCTTACCACAATCAAAGAGTTAGTTAATTTTTTATATCCAAAGGCTGTTGAAGAGTAATCAAATATTTCAGCTCATAAGAGCCATGTTTTCTGAGTGTATTCTAAACATTTTTTGCATCTCTGACCTGCAATAGAACAATAAAATGAATTAAACTTTTTAGAATATTATATTATCAGGTAATGAGGCCAAATGACATCAGAATGTATTTACCTTAAACAGACAATGTAGCTATTAGGATACTAATTCATATAAGTCACTTCTCAGTCATTTATTGGTATATTTGGCAGCAGAATTATTAAAAGGTCTTGCAAAGTAGCATGTGAGTTCTTAGAAATAGTTTACACACGAGAGTTCTTAGAAATAGTTTACATAAAAAATATTGAAATTACATTAATGATAAAACTGATATCAAGAAACTCAGCAATCCGTGACTGGATGGCGTGAAGGTTATGTAGCTCAGATAAGGTGTAATCTACATAAGATGAGACGATATAATACAGACGTCACTCTCGTAAAACAATAAGAATCTCTATTGGTCAAAGACTTAATGAATTTACCCTGTACCCTCCGATTACTAAAATACGCATATCCTTTCGGTTAAGGTATGATTTGAATTGTTTATAGGCTGGTTCCTGTTTTATAATAAAGTTCTTTAAGAGCGGTATTGCGTTTTAATGTATGGTTAGGTTTCGATATTTCATTAGTTAATTATTTCAGTGTTCTTAGTTTATTTTAATTTAACTCGGCACTTTAAGGCACTGTAACTATTTAACTTAGAATTTTGATAGATCTACTGTAGATTGGACTTCAGTACTTTAGGCGAGTATCCTCCAAGAACTACGCTTCTGTAAGCTGTACCTCTTAAGTTGTGTTTGAGAATTGGGATATCGGTCGAACAATCAGAGCCACGCTCCTGTGAACTGCAGCAATGATTAGAACGGAATAGATGATGAGAGACAAAAGCCTGTTGGTTTGATAGTCCGCTTGACTATTTATATAATAAAATCTGCTAATCATTCCAACTTTAAGGCTCATAATTGCCTGCGCTGTTCGCTCGCGTTGCTAATAATTTATCTTGAATGTTTACATAACATTTGAAACTTAGGAAAGGGTGATAATTAATTAGTAGTTTAAATGTTTCAGTAGTTCACACATTACCCCCCCCCCCCCCCCTGATAACGTTGTCCCCCAACGTTTGCCAGGACCTCTATAAGAGAGAAATACCTCAATTTGAAAACACATCGCATTTTACAAAGCTTATGACAATTTGCAATACAATAATAATTGTAGTCTTGTTACGTTCTAGCTTAACCTGAACATTTGCAAGTCCCTCTAATGCAGCTTTCACTTTGTATGGTGGTGCAATTCACCTACTCTGTCTGAGGCTACCATAGATGCAAGCCTGGTTGATCGGAATGTTGTGTTTTGTGCATTACTTAATTAAATGTACAGTTAGAGAAACTACAATGAGAATAAGTATTTTCATAGCGAATCTCATTAGTAGCTGTATTAGTAATTATTTCTGTAAAGCTTCTATCAGGGTAAGGAGGAATGTTATCAACGGAAGTTTTGGGAAAAATTTGGCCCGCGATGATTTTGTAAATCTTCCAACCACCGTGTCTCTTACTTGTAGTACCAGAGTCTGCCAACAAACTAGCCGAAGATCGTCGGAAGCAATGTCCAGTAGGTATACAGACGATAATCAGACAAATTTAGAAATTCCGCAATATTGGCAGGCCTCTTACCAAATGCGTTGATTCCAGCTGAAGACGTGGCACATCTATTCATAGTATATTTTATGAAAATTCTTGAATGATTAGTATTTGCTGGACGAAGAGTTATGTACTTTTTATAATTATTGTTTAACTATAATGTACCAGTTATAACGAATGTTCGTTGTGCATTACTTTTTGTGTCTGGTATATTCACAGTGGACTGAAGTAGATAATGAAGAAGACTACGGAAAAACCATCGACAACTATCTAGGTGTATTTAAAAATCAAGAGACAGAAGAACTTACCAACTGCAAACAAACAACACTGCGAAATTGGTGAAAAGAATCCTGGAAAACTTAGCACAAACACAAAAGAGAAGATGAAGAAAAGAAGGGAACTGAAGAATAAATATACTGAAAATAATACCGAACTACGCCAACTGAATAAAAATATTTCGAAATCGATCAGACAGGACATCAGAAGATATAACACAGAAAAAACAACAAAAATCATAGAAGAAAACAGAAGTATGAAGATACTGAGACGAGAATTGAAGCCAGGACGAAGCAACATATGTAAGCTTGAAAATATTGATGGTGAAATTGTGACAAAAAAGAGAGAAATAATACAGATTGTTGAAAAGTTCTACAGGACTCTATATCATGAAAGCGAGATTGAAGAAAGGCCATCTATTAGGAAAGTGCTAAATGTAGGCTCAGAAGACATGCTCGAAATAACAGCAGAAGAAGTTAGAATGTCCTTATTGGAGATGAAAAATAATAAAGCTCCAGGAGATCATGACATAGTAATAGAGGCTGTCAAAAAAGGAGGTGAGAAATTACTAAAAGCTGTCACTAGACTTTTCAATCTATGCCTAATAAATGCGACAAAACCAACAGCTTGGAACAATGCCATAATTATCTTAATATACAAAAAAGGCAATATAACCAACTTACAAAATTACCGGCCCATTAGCCTTTTGTTACATCTCTATAAGCTGTTCACTAAAATAATCACTAAACGTATTGGTTCCAAAGTAGAACTATACCAGCCTAGAGAGTAAACTGGCTTCAGAGCAAAATTCGGTACAAATGATCACCTACAAGTGGTGAAGTCTTTAGTAGAGAAATGCGTCGAGTATAATAAACCTCTCGTTCTTGTCTTTGCAGATTACCACAAAGCCTTCGACACAATCAAGCACTACGAAATGATGCAGGCACTGGCAGTTTATCGGGTGGATCATAGATATACAGCTCTCATTGGCCACATATATCAAAATGCAACGGCAAGAGTTAAGTTACATGAAGAGACATAAAACTTTAAAATCACATCCAAAACCCAATTTATGACAAACCTGGTAACTTACCAAAACATTGAAGTAGATGGAAAGCTAAACGAACAAGTAACATCCTACAAATACCTAGGACATGAGATAAAAATTGGTCGCGACAACCAAACATGTGAGATTACCCGACGAATTACCTTAGCGTGGGCCGCATATGGAAAACTGCGTTACGTATTTAAATCAGACATTCCAACCTGCCTTAAAAGAAAAGTGTTCAATCAATGTGTACTCCCTGTCATGACCTATGGAGCAGAAACCCTTACTCTCACCAAAAAATCAACTAAGAGACTTCGAATTGCTGAACGCGCTATGGATCGCTCTATGCTAGGTTTGACCTTGAGAGACAGGATAACGAACAATGTAGTTCGACAAAGAACTAAAGTCACATATGTAGTGGAGATAATTACAAATCTCAAATAGAATTGGGCGGGCCACGTGGCAAGACAGGGAGATGACAGATGGACGAAGAAAATTATTGAATGGCGACCTAGACAGGATGCTTATAGAAACAAAGGACGTCCTCCAACCCGGTGGACCGACGATTTTAAGCGAGTATCAAACAACTGGGTAAATGAAGCGCAAGACCGTTCCAGATGGAAATCGTTGAGGGAGGCATATGTCCTGCAGTGGACAAGAGATGCTACGTGATGATGATGATGATGATATTCATATCTAGTGAAATTCCCAAATCTTCGATATTATTGAATGTCTAGTTACAGAGTTCCTCGCTCGGTTCCTTGCGACGCGACGGTAGACTCCAAATACAACGACAATAACTATGGCAAGCTTCTGCATCAGATATGTTTCATCCTGTATTTCTAAGAGACATTTGTTGATTTGTTCCCAAGGTTGTAATATTTGCTTATTTCCTGATTATTTATGTTCATCACCGCCTTCAACACGGAGTAATTTGACCAGAGTTGACGATTTCCAAATGATTTTCAAAATGATATTTCATAAATTTAATAACGTAAGAAATACGTTGATACTTTTAATGGTGTTTGTAGAACAAATAGTGTATGATATATATGCTAAAAGTGATTTTATTTTCTTCGAAGATGGGTTAGTTTGGGCTAACCCAAACTACCCTTCTCACAAAATAAAATGTCACTTTTAACACTTAGGTATATCATAAGTAACTGTTATTCAATTCAATTACTATTTTAGATTTTCCGATAAATAGGTTTATCTAAATTGGTAAACGGAAGATGAAACCTCCCTTATGAGGTGCAGCAAGCTTTATGACTACAAGAATCTATGTTCATGTTCGTAAAGCGCGAGGATATTTCCCGACGTAGGCGAAAACGGTAAAAGAAAAATGCTGGGAAATATGTAAGTGTTTGCAAAATGGCAAATAATACTCCGGTTGTATATATCGAAGGGCCCTAAAGTTAGATATATCAAACAGAATCGAATATGCCGGCGACGAGCAGCTTATAACGTTATAAAATAAGAAAATCAATTCGGAAAAAGCGTGCTGAAGGCAACACTTTCGTCTTACTCGGCCGAAATAACCAAATTTCATACATGGATCTACGGATTTTATATTTTCAGTAGATGTACCATAAGTGAGGATCGGTAGCATCTGTTGTAAGATATTTCTTTTGTTTCAAAACGTATTCTAAATAAATTAATAATATGCCAAGATCAAAATTATATACCGAAGAAGAAAAAAACACCAGAATTAATTGTCTTCTATTATTTAGCTCCACAAATAATACAACACGATATTAATCTACACAATGTTTTAGCCACATTCAATGTTAGCTAAGCTGGTGCATTTATTTTTATAGCTAGAAAAACCTATAAGGAATAAAAGTCGTAGGGTTTTTCATTAACCGTCAGGATTATTTAACAGAAATAATAAATGAGCATCCTAAAGCTGTAAAAAAACAGCAACCCGCGTCTTCTAATGGAACAACCTATATATGGTTCATCTAGCTGATAGTTCATTTGTTACTAATTCCGAATATATCAGGTTTGATACCCAATCAAACCGCCATCGGCTTGACCACAGCCCTCTCCAAGTCCCAACCGCGAAGTGACAAGTGGCAACGCCGCGCGCCGCGTTAGCGTGGCGATGTGAGTACACGTTTCCGAGACCCCGGTCACAGGGCCTCACAGTTGCTCGCGCATTACATTATTAACACACCATATCTTTATGGTCCAGGGAATTGCTTTCAAGGGGTCTCGTAGCTCAGTGGTTGGATGCTGTGATTGCGATAGGGCGGCCCGGGTTCGATTCCCGTCGAAGTTTTTTTTATTATTTTTAAAGTTATGTTTGTTTCTTTTTTTAAATTTGGGTTAGTTTGGGTTAGTTTTGTTTGGTTGCGCCCCAGAGCGAGAGAAACAAGCGGAGGGCCATGCGTGAAGTAAAAATGAAATGTAAAACAACTCTGAAGTCCTGTGACCCGGTCGCCGAAACGTCCCTGAAAGCGAAAATTTACTTCCGGAGACATTTCTAAAGCTATTTTTTAGATGAATCTTTTTCTCAGCATTAATAATGTCATCGAAACTAGCATTATAATTGCATCCATCTAAAAGTCTATATTTTCCAAAACGTTTTTCCAATGTCTCTGTTGTGAATTTACCGCACACTGAGAATTGTTTTTTGTGGCGTCATCAGGTAAAAGAAAAATATCCTCACCAATAATATCATTTGGGACAAAATTTTTAGCACAACCAGAATATTTAGTGTCCGACCAATCAGCTCTTGGAATGGCTTTTAGCCACTGACTTTTCAGGTTTTCATCTTTTGGGAAGTGAAAAACTGATCCACTCTCTTCCCATGCTTTTAAAGCACTAGTACAATTTGAATTGCACCCAGGAATACAGCATGGACTTGGCATTTGATAAATAAATAAACAAACAAACAAAATGTAAAAATAGGGTACCGACTTACGACACTTCCAAACTTAGGTATGCTCACTAATTCGCTTACTTATACCTACAAGTCGGCTATAGGCTAAAATAAACAACACTATCAATAAAATGAAGTGGACATGGAAAGTTACAAGACTCTTCATTGAAATCAATGATGAAACTATGAAATGATGATTTATGAAAGCTTAAAGCTTTAATGTCTAATATTTAGCTCCGGGACGCAACCAAGCAATACTAACCGAAACTAACCAAAAAAAAAGAAACAAACATTACCTTAAAAAAAATTCTTGCCACTGACGGGAATCGAACCCGGGCCGCCGTATCACACGCACAGCATCTAACCACCGCGCCACCAGACCCACTGAAAGCAATTCATTGAACCGTAAATACTACACGCGTTTTCATGATAAAACTTTGGGTGTAGTTCGGGTTAGTTTTGGTTGGTTGCGCCCCGGAGAGAACGAAGCGAGCAAAGGGCCATGCGTGAAATGAAATATTTGACATTCTAAAATAGTAAATAAACGCCCAATGCCGGTATACTACACATTACACGCGAACCAGTGAAGCTTTCATAAATCATCATTTCACTGATTTCCACAAATGGGTGTGTACGCATAGTCTTGTGAAAATGTTCACATTAATTCACCACACAGCTACAAGAAATATATCAAAAATAATATTTGCCGCCATTAGAGTAAGGTAACCAACCGCGGCCGGCCATCTGGCGTCACTTGATTTATCACTTTTTTTACTGATATTACGGAGAATCCGCACCAAAAACAGTAAATAACACTTCGTAGAAGTTCTTGGTAATCACTTCACACAAGTTTTTTGTAACATATCTATTTTTATCTCTCTTCGCTTTCTGGTTTACCCAGGGAAATAAGCTTTTATTTTGATAGTTTTTCTGAAAGAAAAACTGAATATATTTAATATATTTAAACCATTTATATTAAACAAAAAAAATAGAGTGACTAGCATGAATCAAGTAAATTAAAAAAAATTTAATTTTATCTATAGATCCAGCCTCAACATTGATCTAATTTAACACTTATAAATTTTACTGGAATGGATTATTAAAGACATAATTTTGGAAATAAATACCTTGCGTGGATCTAACAAATTCAACTTTAGCGCATTTCTAGACATGCTTTGACTGCATTTCATCCTAGGATGAAAATAGTATCCTGATTTTTATTTGTTTGCCTTGGATTTTGGGTTAATTGTTGACATGTATTTGGTTTAATTTGAACCATTCTGAGTCCTCTTGAGTTCTTGGTTTTGCTATGAAATATTGGTTTCTTTAGGGCTTATATATTTATCCCTCCCTCCATTACTTTTTCTAACTGTTCGTTAACAAACCTCGATCGCTGCTTCATGCAAGATACTTGTACGTTGGGCAGGTTTTATTGATCAGCATATTATGCATGTAAAACTTGATTTCCGTCTTCTTACGATTTTCGGGAGTTTCGTATTCGTTTTAATCACTGTATTTCCATAATTCTGATATATGCGTGGTTTGCTCAAGATGTCAAAAATTTGTTGTCGTTATCAACTTATCATCGCCAAGTGACTTTCGAATAGCAAGCCACGTACTACGGTATCACGGCCGCATGTCATGGTTATGAAATATTCATTTCGGCACCAAATGTTTCCACGTGGGATGAAGTGTCTACCGGCGTTGGAGAAAAATCAATAAAACATAATGTGTTCTCAGGCCTCCAATGACCTCATGTTCGGTTGGAGTGGTTTACAACACTGATGGTTAGCACTTGAGCAACTTGTAACCCTTGATAAGTCAATGAACTGATTGATTAACAGTCACATTTTATTAATATGGGAAATATTTTATTTATGGATTATCTTCATTGTCCTGTTAATTATTAAATCAATCAGAGATTCTCGGGTTGATATCTTAGGTGATTGTACCAATTATTGGATAGGAAGTTATTTATTAGTTATGGGTTAAGAGAAAATGACCTATTGTAAGCGAATGTAGGTTAGATAAGGACACACCATGGAGTGCGCGCGGTTAACTTCTAGCTTATTCACCAGAAGGACAAAGGTTCTTGATAAAGAGGCCATTGAAGAAAGAGTGTAGTGCCTCAGTAGAACAGTTTTGCTTAAATATGCCTTTTGGCGGATCATGTACTGGGACGATTTTACTGCTTTGGCAGAACCTTACCTTTAGTTTACTTAGTGCTTTGGGTTTTCTTAATTGGTGATTTTTTGTTCTAACTTCATGTGGATCATTGCTGAGTTTTCTTCATTTTCCTTTGCAGAGGTTCTGTCAGCCTCTCCGGTCAGCATAACCTGATTTCAGCGAATTGATCAATTGACCGGGAAAAGTTCTTAAGAGCGGATAAAACATTGATTTTTTTCATCTCTATGTCCGAATATGTATATCAGTAATATTTAAGTTAATTATTTCACGTAGTTCTAGCTGTCACTTATCTATGGAAAAAGTATTTTGGAACCATTACCTAGGTTTCTCATCGTGAGGATTGTAAAATGAGCAAGAAAAATAGAAAACCTTATCAGAATTTAGTTATCCGTCTTCCGGAGTCATTGCGTTTTGCCTTCCTTCCACGGAGCTTACTTCCTGAAGTTTCATAGTCCTATCCATCAGTCTGTATTGGCTGGTGCAACAAACCGTCCTGTTCCATAAGTAGCATTGCTTCGTTTCTAAGATCTAACACCACTAGTCAGTTGATTAAATTTTACTTCTGCAACTTTATTTAGATTTAAGCATGCTGTTGTTTTGGTTATTTGGTAAATTGCTAACTGAGACAATTTATGTTGTTGGTTTTAAACGCATGTCACTATTTCTTTCTTTAAGTATTATTGTAGGTAAAGTTATTTGCTTTCTGTGTCCCAGCAGTCAAACTGATTTAACAGATTTTTGAAATCGAGAATGAGAGTTCCAGATACATGCATGAGAGCTCCGATCGAAAATTTCAGAGTTCTGGGATGTGCTTGAATAGTTCCAAGATTCAGCAAAATAGCAGGATCCTAGGTACCATAGTTTGGCAGATATGAACAGTATGAAATTGGGGGGTGACAGTTCCAGATACATACGTGGGAGTTCTGATCAATAATTTGAGAGTTCTGGGATGTTCTGGAATAGTTCCAAGGTTTATTTAAAAACAGCATGATTCTAGGCGCCATAGTTTGACAGATATGAACAGTATGAAATTGGGGGTGGTGGTACGTGTGAGTTCTACAGAAAATTTGAGAGCTCTGAGGTGTGCTTGAATAATACTAAACTTGAGTCAAAACAGCATGATTTTAGGTGCCAGAGTTTGGCAGATATGAATAGTATGAAATTGGGGGGTGAGAGTGTCAGATACTAATGTGAGAATTCAGGGGTGTGCTTGAATAGTTCCAACGTTCAGCCAAAACAGCACTATTCTAAGTACCCTAGTTAGTATGAATAGTACGAAATTGGGGGGGGGGGGTGAGAGTTACAAATACATACGTGGGAGTTATGATTAAAAAAAATAAGAATTCTGAGGTGTGTTTGAAAAGTTCCAAGGTTCAGACAAAATAGCATAATTCTAGACACCAAGGTTTAGTAGATAGACATAGTGTTATGCTTAATTATTATCATGTAGTTTGAACTGATTTTAACATAACTATTTTTAATTTGAAAGCAGTTGAAGCTATCCGAGAGCATGCAAGAAGTCTAAAAAAATACACATTCAAAACAGGATGGGAGGCAGCGTGAAGTTAGCTCGCCAAAGTGCCGAATGATGAATAGCAAGGGACTATAGAATTCTTTTATACAAAACGAGAACTGTCATAAAATCGAAGAAACAAAACTGTTTTGTGGGCCAAGTTCACAGACATTATCAAATCTGGCATATTCCGAATCAGTATTGAAAGGACTATCCGATAAATAGATCTTATACAGGCTGATCGAATAAAAAAGCAGACACAAGTTAATATTTGTGGCAGCTTTGTGATGCTAATTTATTCCCGGCAGTCTATAAAAACCCTACAACTTTTTTATATACTATTTTTCGATATTTCTTAAAAATACACACTGTAGGTAGGTGGCATATGGGAAAACCTTGTTCATCGCTATCTTCTATGTCGTCGCTTACTATTTTCCTTGAGCCCAATTGTCTTGACATCCAATTATAACCGCGTACAACTGTCATTGCGTCCAATTGTTTGTGCGTTCAGTTGTCTTAAGCGTCCCATTGTCGCCGCGCCCAATCTTCCACGTCCAGTTGATGTGAGTCAAATTGATCAGTAATATTTAAATTAATTATATCACGTAGTTCTAGCTGTCACCTATCTATGGAAAAAGTATTTTGGAACCACTACCTAGGTTTCTCATCGTGAGGATTGTAAAATGAGCAAGAAAAATAGAAAACCTTATCAGAATTTAATTATCCGTCTTCCGGGATTCCCTACTTATTAAATTCCGTGCCAGGCCTTCTAATATTTCCGACGCGCGGCAATCTGGGATCCCATAAATAGCAAAAGCCATTCGCTTCTGCTAATTACTGTCAAACGCGCGGTCAAAGGTCGATTCGGCCCCTTGTGTGTATTTCCCATCAGACGCTGCGCTGCCTTGTATATCAATATCATATCAAAGTCGAAAGAACCGAGAAATGAACTGTAAAACCCGGATGAACGTGTGATTAAACTTATCCTTGTTCAAAATCAATCCAAAAGTCTATAAGTATCTATATTACCATTATTTTTCATATTACCCATAAAATACTAACTTTCGGGCAGAGTAAAAATGCACACAACAAAAATGAAGACGAATAATTCTTAGCTGCTGTGAAAAAAATACAACTTGATAATTAACGAAGGAAAAAGTAAGTAAGTAATTTTTCGAAACAGCATAGGTACTATAAAATTGGTTGGCTATTTAATAGAAGATAATAACACAAGACAAGATTCTACTCGATTAGAATCATTGATAAACTTACCTGAACCAAAATGTTTAGATTTTTTACAACGCTCTATAGGTATGGTTCCCAATATTCTAGATGGAGTCGACACACTTGTAAAATTAATGCTATGTCTATAATCTTATGAACTTTGAAAAAAACGAAAGTAACATAACCTACTCTGTTCTTGATTACACTGATTTATATATTTATTTTGTCGTCGAGATAGATGCATGCCTCAAATCATGCTATTCGAGCTTAGACAGTCAGAAAGCCCAATTGCATTATTGTGTTAAACATTGTCCACCAGCGAACAAAGACATTCTGCTCCCGAGACGCAGGCATAATATGCAACGATAATATTATTAAAAAATTGCGTCCTTATCTTACTCTTATTACTAGACAGACAAATATGCATACTTTAGTAATACTTTAATAAAATACTTTATACTTTATAAACTTTTTTGATTTTATAGGCTGATAATAACAAACCAGACTAAATGGCCATAGAATAACAATGACGTCGGGAAATACCCAAAATTGCAAATGGTGAGGATAAGAGGCTAGGCAGAATTTAATTACTTTTAATAACTTAAATGTGAAACAACGCGCACTTATAGTTCTGTTTTACTTTCAACTAAGATGTGTGCTTTGTTGAAATGTTTCAAGAACAAGTGAAAATGCCTAAGATAAGTGGTGTTTTAAACTGGATAACCCATACAAAGATGTATGTGGAGGCGGAAAAAGTGTACTGCTCAGTTTGTAGCAAAACTATAAACAATATAATAAAAGCGAAATATTTGAATAAATTTGTGCACATTGAAATATTTCGATAATCTGATTTTATTTTAAAATATTTAAAAAGGGACGAGGGAATTTGTAGATGTAAATTATACCTTGAGAGTCCTTTTTTATTCTATTATAAATCACATGTGATAAAAAATTAAAAATAGACCAGATATGTACCAAAAAAGGATAAAACAAAGGTTCCGTGAATCTATCAAAAATCTAAAACTAAATTTCCGGCTAATTCTCGGTTTTCATAGTCGGTTTTCATATTTTCCCGGCTGGGTTTCTGTGAATTTACTACACTTTTGGTGTTAAATCTTGAAACATTTATTTATGTACCGTGCGTTCAATTTATCTTGATTCGCTGTAACTTTTTAGTTTTTTTTTTAAGATATCAAGGTAAACAAAAAAATAAAATGTAGGGTTAGTAGCCAAGTACTTTTCTAAGTTCCATATAAAGCAAAACACTAACAATTTTCTAGCATATAAGCCTACTTTATATATTTTTAAATAGAACACCCTGCATGTTACTACATTTTTGGACTCACACTCACATTTCGTGTATAATATCGTATACCTATCTTTAGCTGTTTACGAAATATTGACAGTTGAAAACCGCATTTTGACACTTTTACAGGCTCTAAAATCTAAACCGCACAAGATCAAAGAAAACGGTTTGCACATTCCTATCTTAGGTTTTCATAAAATATCGAATGACAGTAACTTTGAATTTAACCTAAAGTTTAAAAAAAAGTTCCGGTTAATTTTATCCGCGGGTTAAATTCGAAGTTAGTGTCATTCGATAGCTTATGAAAACCTAAGATAGGAATGTGCAAACCGTTTTCTTTGATGATCTCGTGCAGTTTAGATTTTAAAGCCTGTCAAAGTGTCAACATGCCCGACTTTCAACTGTCAATATTTCGTGAGCAGCTAAAGACAGATATAGGATATTATACACAAAAATGTATTTAGATTTCTCTAGAGAGTCCAAAAATGTAGCAATATACTCGGTGTTCTATTTAAAAAAATTAAAACTAGGCTTATATGTCAGAAAATTGTTAGCGTTTTGTTTTATACGTAACTTAGATAAAACTTGGCCACCAGCAATATTTTTTGCTTACCTTGATATAATTAAAAACAAAAAAAATATGTGCCTCACCTTTATAAGCACACAACTGAAGTGACACTTTTGAAAGAGATGGTAGGAATTGAGTTTTTATTATTTTTTTACCTTTTTTCTCAACTTTTGCTTCCGGTTTCCGCACTTTTTAATTTTTTTTTTCAACTGTGTTTTCGCCGAAAACCACGTTTCTCTCACTCTTGCTTATTATTATTATATTTTTCTTATTTGGTTTTATAATACTTTTACTAACTTTCCGAACAATCTTTTTTTTTTTTTATTATTATTTTTTTATTATTTCGTTTTATAATACGGTGTTTTTTTGCGGTTTTTTCAAAGAAAAAAAAACAGATTATCCAGACTATTTGGATCATCCTGGCGTAACACGAATTACACGTTGGATCAAATTGAGAACTATGCCCTATTTGGTTGTAGATATTGGAAAACGGGAGTCTCATGCTCGATATATGCCGAAATTAAGTTACAGTTTGTAAAGAAGCAAGAAATATTTAAACCACATAACTTTTTAAACGACCTAATACTTATAACCTCATTAAGTTGAAATAAGTACTTGCTACAATAACAAAATAGACAAGTAATCGAGATTTTTTTTTATAATTTTCTGTGAGTAGACATGACTTCTAACACTGTAAATGTTTTAACCACTTATTTTAAATTTTTGCAATATTAATGGGCAGGGTTTTTCGGTATATCATACCACCCCTTTAAAATCTTTGCTTGAATAGAAAAAATGTTTATTCTAAATTTTAAAATATTTCCTAAATATTTTTAATTTGCTAAGTAAAAAAAGCAATGACGAAAGATCGGATATTTTTTCGAGATTTTCAAAATTTCCTTCCTATCCTCTTCAAAAATATATAATATTGGTTTGGAAAAGCCGTTTTTGCACTAACCCACATTAAATTATTACGTCTAGCTAGCCTCATGTCATTCGAACTTGATAACCACCATGGAAAAACAATATTTCCTGTGGTCTTTCCATGGAGATCCATGCGTATAGTGCAATAGAAGTTCGAACCGTATCAGGCATGTTCTAGGTGTTTCCAATTCTACAACGAACGGGTGCGCTCTTGTCGTCTGGCGTGACTGTCGGACAGGCGTTACTGGGGGCGGGATGAGACGGGCCAAATCTTGGAAACATCTGCCGTGAAAATATCTGTAAAACAGGGAGATCCCGGTCACAAATCTGCGGTATTCCTGACTATCCAAATCACGGGTCAACTCCGGGTCGCCGACGAGACGCACAGACTCTCTTCTGAATGGAATCAAGCAGTTCTAGGGTGTGCTTTGGTGCGGCACCCCAGATGTGTGAGCAATATTCTAAGCACGGTCTTATTTGCGCTTTGTAAAGCAAAAGCAGCTGCTGCGGTGTATAGTTTTTTGTTGCGAAATAGCGCACCAAGCTTCTGCGAGGCTGATTTTGCGATGTTAGCAACGTGGTCATGGACATATTGCGGTTGACCGCGACACTCAGTAAGGTATAGTTCCGCTTGTGCATCGGACGCATGCAGTGGCTGCATGCAGCGGCCGCTGCGTTCGACGGAGAGACTCCTCATTCGGAATTACGAACAAGTGGTTTATCTTGTGCGGCGGAATGCTGCATCGCACAAGATGCTGATGATTACTTCTCCTTAGTTTCGTAAATCACACGTTTGCATTCGTTTCTCGCTTCGGCAAAATAATTGCGATTTTCAGTGGTCTGATTCTACTGCAAGTATTTGTAGGCTTGCTGTTTCCTACCTACAGCTGTTTTGTCTATATCGCTCGTAGGGCGACAGAGACAGCATATGAATAATATAAGCATATAATCCCTTGGTGGGGACCTTGAGCTTCAGACAAAAAGGCATATTCAGAACTTATGTCTAAATCTGGAGTGTAGGTCAAAAGCCAGAATAGGGGTATTTACTTACTACATACTTGTGTTTGTGTAAGGGCTAGTATGTGTGGTATCTTTGCTTGTAGATGTTGGTGTACCGAATTAATGTTCGTATTTAGGTTTCTTATGTTGCAGAAATCTATTCTAAATTGTTTCTGTATCTTTGCTGTCCGTGAAATGTTGCATGTAGAGCCCCCAGGACCACTCGTTGCCCGGAGATACGAATGACTGGCGAGTTTACCTCCGGAATGTTTTGATCCTGGAAGCGCCATCATGTCCATATAGTCCTACTGTGGAACCTGGAACCACCAGCGCGGAAGCCGAACGTGATTAGGAAAAACCACTTAACACCTCCGAGTTCTGATGGCGTGGTCCTTCACCTTCACAAACTGTCGTTGATCAGCCCCAGGCTTTGTACTTCGCTGTTCTCCAGCCTGGACACCGTCTACAGATGACGGTGGCCTGGAGGAGTAGGATGAGATTTGATGGGCCACATCCTAGCAGAGTGCTAGTTATAACTTGAATTGTGTGGGCACCTCGGGGTTACGAGCTGAAATTTTCACAGAATGAAGGTTTTATTATATTAATTCAAAATCCGAAGGTAATAAAAAATCATAACGGGCAAAAGGACAATATACCTAAAAATCGAGATTATCGTATGAACGTGTAGGATATTAAATTATGAATGTTTTCATATAAAATGCATCTACATTTTTGTACGAATTATATTTTATCATTGCTTGAAAGATGCAGATTACATTGGCCCTTGCGGCAAAATAAATCAAAAAATTGAAATACCTCCCTTTGAACCTGGGCAAAATCTGATTGAAATATACTCGTTTTTGTATTCACCTCGCATTCTCTCCGAAATGAAAGCTCAAATCAAAAATTTTTATTCATGCAAAAGTTTGCCTTAAGTATTTAGAATACATAGGTGCATGAATATTTTTTTTACTCAAATGGTAATGGAAAATAGAATTAAGTGTAAAAAAGTGATCGCGACCGTCCGATCCCGCGTTTCCCGAGTACACTCGTATCTCACTTCTCTTCATAGCTTCCTCTCTCTCGCGCCTATTGTACAATACAATAAGTGCTTTTACATCATTACGGGTTAGAATACTAATAATAATACCTATTATTAATTGAATAAAGTCAATGAAGACATTTTAGATTATACTGAAATTTATTTTTCTTATACGCTGCTAGGTAATAAAGAAGTAGAAAAAAAATCATATACTTAATGCAACTGCTATTAAAAAAGGACTAGCTTTTATTCAGAATAGAATAACTCAAAATGTAAAAAAAATCTTTATAATGTCAAAATATATTTATCTTCGGTGTCTGTATCTTCTTCAGGAATATACATAATGACTTCAATCTTGCCTTCCAGTAATTTTTTTGCATGATCCTATGCAACCTATTTAATTTCTTTTACGTCTACAAGCTTGCTTCCATACAATCTAATAAAAAATTATTTGATTAAGTTTTATTATGTACCTATTTAATCTAATAATAATTTACCTCTTTTTACATCCACATGCAATTAAATGTTTTTACATCCAAAGGAAATGCCGGTGTTATTAAAATTGGGGATAATTTGCATATCACTTGCCTCCTCAAATATCCACCCGCATTCTGTCACCTCTGGTAATAGGGGATTTGGTTCTAAAGAACTGAAGCACACCTTATTTTGACAATGTGCTCTCATACTGCGAAATTTTAAACTATTTTTTGTAGGGGCTACTTTTTTCAATTAGCGATGAAGAGGGCAATATTGTCCTGAAAATATTAATAGACGAAATGTTTTGATTTGTTGAAAATAATTTTATGATAAATTTCTCTATGTTATTGAACATGCCATTTGAAAATTACTGGACCTACCGTCTAAATAATCGAAATAATTTAGATACATTTTCCAACATTTTATTTTTCCTAATCCTGAACACTGGCTGGTTGTATGACAACCTGTTAGAGCATGAAATGCAGGAATTTTTTTTGCAAGTTTTTCTTCTAGGTTGATGTCATGAACGGCTACATATTGCACCGAATTTCCTATTCCACATTTTACCCCAAATTCTCTGGAAATATATATTTTTAATATGTACCAGAAGTACAAGTACATCAGTGTCATTGCAGTCCACTATGCATGACAAATAATACATATAATGTTTAGCAGAGAGTATAATGCATCAAAATCCTAGTATCAGCTTCTTCGTGACTATAGAGGATAGTAATTTGTTGTCAATTGGTACGCAATTTATTTTCTTAACAAAAATATTGGCAAATCCCCCACTATAGTTGCGAACTTGAAATTCGGTTTTTTAACTAAAAACAGAGTGGATAAATAAATTCCACTGTTTTGGATGTAAAAACTTATTATTAGATTAAATCGGTACATAATAAAACTTAATTAATTTATTAGATTGTATGAAAGCAAAGCTTGTACACGTAGAAGAAATGAAATAGGTTGCATAGGATCATGCAAAAAAATACTGGAAGGCAATATTGAAGTCATTGTGTCTATTCCTGAAGAAGATACAGACACTGAAGATAAACAGAATTTTCATAATACCTCTCTGAAAACTCATTTTCGACGTCTCTGTATAGCAAAGAAAGTAATCTTTTCGGTATGGTCAACGCTTGATGAATATTAGTTAAATACCTGTCTTGCTTGTCTTGCAAGTTTGACGTTTGCTTTCATGTGAATACAAAATGTATTATGACATGATTTTGGATACGTAAAATTATAATAATTTTATGTTTATGTCTTGATTTCACAGAGGTATTATGAAAAATATCGTTCATTACACGTCCAGAAACAGCTTTTCCGGTGCTTTCACGACTTCCGGTGTTCGGCTACGCCTCACACCAGAAACTATCGTGCGCACACCGGAAAAGCCTAGTTTCCAGACTGGTAACGAAATATACTATTGTTATTATAAAGATTTTTTACAGTTGCAGTTTTTCGATTCTGAATAAAAGCAAGTCTTTTTTAATAGCAGTTGCATTAAGTATATGATTTTTTTTCTACTTCTTTATTACCTAGCAGCGTATAGGAAAAATAAATTTCAGTATAATCGAAAATGCCTTCATTGACTTTATTCAAGTAATAATAGCTATTATTATTATTAGTATTCTAACCCGTAATGGTGTAAGAGCACTTATTGTACAATAAGCGCGAGAGAGGAAGCTATGAAGAAAAGTGAGATACGAGAGTACTAGGGAAGCGCGAGATCGGACGGTCACGATTACTTTTTACATTTAATTCTATTTTTCCATTACCATTTGAGAAAAAAATGTATTCATGCACCTATGTATTCTAAATACTTAACGTAAACTTTTTGCAAGAATAAAAATTTTTGATTTGAGCCTTCATTTCGGAGAGAATGCGAGGTGAATACAAAAATGAGTATATTTCAATCAGATTTTGCCCAGGTTTGGAGGGAGATATTTCAATATTTTGATTTATTTTGCCGTAAGGGCCAATGTAATATGCATATTTCAAGCAATGATAAAAATATAATTCGTACAAAAATGTAGATGAATTTTTGTATGACAACATTAATAATTCAATATCCTACACGTTCATATAATAATCTCGATTTTTAGGTATACCTACTGCCCTTTTGCCCGTTATGATTTTTTATTACCTTCGGATTTTGAATTAATATAATAAAGCCTTCATTCTGTGAAAATTTCAGCCTGTAACCCCGAGGTGCCCACAAAAATCATTTATAGAAGGCTTTTACTGCGTTGGGCACTCTACTATCCCATGGTATCCCAGAATGGCGGGAACGTCACTCCTCGTAATCAAACTGCTCTCACCAGTTTGTTCCACCACTGACCACTGCACAATATTGTTCATATTTACCACAAATATTTTTAGAATAAGCATATCTAGTTTCTCTATACGCCCCGATCTTAGTGCTCAAAACAAAGCTGAAAAAAGTTGTAATCATTGCAGTATATATGTGAAAAATAACGTTCAGTGCAAGCATTGTTCAGGTCTCCATCCATGAATGTTTCAGATAGACGGTGGCATTGAGAAATCCAATTTGTGTTCATGAAACAGGTTAGTCGGCCGACTAAACCTCAAATATAAATAAGTAGAATAAGATCTATTGTAGCGTTTTCAAATTTTGGCATGAACAAATGCTACTGTTTTGCTTGATTTGTATTTATTTTTATTTACAAACACAATTTAGTTTGGGTTATTCCAATATAGAATATAGGTACAGAAGTACATTACCTTGTTTTGTCTTGAAGGTTATTGAATATACTTTCTATATTTACATTTATGATGTAGTAGACGCTTCTTCTGTAATGATAGCACCTGGCTTGGTTTTTGTCCCTTGCAGAGTCGAAGGTACTCGACTAGGCCTCGGAAACTTCCTTTATAGGTTCTGATTGTGCACCAATTTGTCAGGCTTTTGTCTTTGGATTTAAATACTTGAGCTCTCTTTATTACTCGAGAAAGTGCTCACAAGCCTTTGTTTGATCTAAAAGTTAATAAAAACTTAACAATTTGTTCGATACAGATGTAACCTAGAGTATGTATTGTTTTAGATAAATTTCTAGCAGTACGTACCTCAAAGGATTTGGAGATCATATAAGTCGTCTAATGTAGTTTATAATTCGTTTATTTGATTGTGTTTTGGTTTATTGTTTTCTTTTGTTTTATTTGTCTTTCGAAGAGATTTCGTGTTTTCATTTCTTGTGTCAAAGTGTCATTCACCTCCTATCGGTCTATCAGTGACAAGCACACCATATGTTTTTTGACAGTTAAAATTAGATATGTTCAAGAATCGACGTTCTTAAATAACGATTACTTTTAAGGTATATTTACTTGATGCTTGGAGAATATAGTCTAGAGCAGTGACGTGGATGCGCTCGAACTCGCTATTTCAACTAAATTAGGTTGGCAGCAATGTTTAGGGGTCAAAGTGCGAAACTGGTTCCAGGTTCTTTCTTTTGGCGCCGTGTCGTCTAGGTGACGGGTCGAGATCCCGTTGTGGCTTCTTCGAGGCCGAGGTGTAAATCCTCATGGACTGGTTCTAATAATTGGGGTCATTATTTTATGATATTTTTGCTACGTTAAGTTTTTTTGACTCGAACCAGGGCCATGGAGGTTACCTATAAAAGTTATTGTTGAGTTATTGGAATCCGACCTCCACGTGGTAAGTCACAAAATTTTTCATGCAGTCTTTCAGTGGAATTAATTGTATTTTCCAATTTTTCTAGAAGAATTTATGTATTGCTGTTGCTCTCATGTTGCTGATCATTGGAATGGTCGATTATTGTTTTTGGAGAAATCTCTAGAATAGACACTGTTCGTTTTGTTCGACTGGCTATTACCAGGCTATATGCCCTATAGATAGTTCTATAGGTAAGATGAAAAACTAGTTAGGTTATGAGTAATCATTTCAATGTAAGATATTTACTTTTTGCTTAGACAAATAATTGTTTTTAGGGTTCTCTCCACGGGTACCGCTCTGGCACACGTATATCGCTTTGGCTAATTGCGATATCTTTCCAGCGTGTCTTTGGGTTACTTGCGTGTCTTGGGGTTAAACCACCGATTGCGTGTCATCCCCTTATTGCTTATCATAGGCTGGATGTGGAGTAACGAGTTTGGAAAAGTCAGTTTATGATTTGAAGTGCTTTCGAGTTGCATGGACCGTACATATAATAATACTGGTATTTATTTGGAGAACATTTTAAGATTAAGAATACCTACTTCATGATTTGTAAGTAATATCATTTTCCTATTTGTAAAGCTGTCTCGGCAAATTTAAATTATCTACAGATTGAGTGATTATACAGGTATTTTATTTTATACTATTGCGGCAGAATAAAATTCATGAATTTTACACCCTGTGCGCTATTTACCATCATTCTAGTAACCTATTATTGGGTATGCGGAATATTTGCCTAACAGTTTATATCTGACACCATTGTTGATAATAGTCAATATTATGTAAGTTTCATTTCTATTGCTTTATTGTTTATACAGGTGATTGTAATTGTACTGTATCATTATTGTTTTATATCAAGGTAGTATCTCCTCATTAGTAAGGAAAGAATAAAGTCTTTATTTTGGAGAAATATTATGCCTTATTGAAAAGCTCCTCCAAGAATTACTTTTCAGCATTTAACAACTTTATGGATTTTTCTTAGTTGAGTCAAAGTTAACTAAGTGGTGCCCAATATTTTTACTAAAGTGTACCGAGGATCCACGAACCTAGCTCTCCACTACATTACTGGCTGCCGTTCGCATCTATAGGTAGGTTTTCTAAAAGGACTTAGGAAAAGTTTCCATACTATGACAACAATATTATATTATTATTATTTACTACTAATTGATTGTAAACTATTGAGAGGATATTCGAAGAAGGCAGGGAGACAATACTTTCTTTACTTTTTGATATTCGAGAACTGACCACCAGCATATTACATCTAGCGATTAGAGTAAACACGAACGTCAGTTCTGTCAGTTTTAGTTTTGAGTAGGTGTCGTATGGTAATCATTATATATTGTTTGTCTTTCTGACTTATGCAATATGTTTTTTACGTATATTCAAATATTAAAACTCCATAACGGCTCGCTGCGGGGGCTCAGCCCACATAAACTAACGAACTAGCTAATAATGCACATTAGCAGCCATAAAAAACGTTTAGAAAAATTGCACAATTCTAAGAAATGTTCCCACAAATTGTGTAATTATGCACAATTGTTTAAAAAGATGCACAATAAGATGCATTATAAAATAAAATGTTCTCAAAAAAATATGCCCAACGACAATTTAAAAATTGCAGAAATTGTGTCAAGTACACCTTCAGGTACAATTTGTGCGAAAATTTCGTACAATTGTGCATATTTTATGAATATATTTCTCTTAGTGAGCAGACAATTCATTATCCTATTTTAAAATGAACCGCTTGTCTCTTTGATATGTAACACACAATAAACTTAGTTTACGCTAATTTCTAACCCAACCTACCGAACAAACTAACCCAAAGTAATGAAATGTAATTAGCCGCAGTTTATTGAAAATTAATTGCTCTTAAAAGATTCGCCACCTCGATTTTATTTTCGGCGTTTTAGAATTATTATATGGTTCAAAAATTCCTTTAGCCATAATTTATTATAATTAATTGCCTCAACAGTTTAATTTGTTACTAGTATACTTTTTCTTGGAAATATATGTTGGCCATTACAATTTGCACTTTATTTTTATACACTATTAGCATTTTATATAAAATCGAGTATAAAATGCTATTAGCTACAATTAATTAGTAATAAATAAACAATAAATACGCGACACAACATGAAATACTCCTTTTCGTACAAACTCAATGGTGGTCTGATTGCACGATAAACATGTTGCTCCACAGTATAGCGACGATTTAAAATTTTCAATTTACTTCATATCTAAAGAAACTTCTGCTAAAATTATCAGGCTTCCACTAGGCTGCATAAACACAAAACCACATAAAACCAGCAGAACGAATGCGCCCTGATGGGAAAATTAATAGTAACTCTGTATAATAAAATTAGAAAACAGTTTCAGCCCCGAACGGCTATACAAAACGTAATAATAATAATAGTGGCGGGGCAAACCGATAATGTCAGCGCCTGTGTTGCTGGTCGCATAATGCTTGAGCGACGCATAATGCCTGTCAAAATCAAAAAGCGATAAACTTCCGTATTGTGCCAAAGTACGGAGACAGAATTTATAAGCTCAGCGGTATTTTAAAATTATTATTATTATTTACCGAAAATATCAATACTTAATGTACAGCGCCCGTTAACATCAGTGACATGAGAAAATTTATATTTATGATTCTTCAGAGAATTTTAGGCTAGCTATAAGTTGGTGCATAAAGACTTCTTTGCCTACTACAAAAACCAAAAAATTATTTAGGTACATGAAAAATATAAGATATAAAAAATATTACTGCGCAAACTTTTAAAAATTTGATATGAGCATTATTGAAACAGCAAAATTTAGAAGCTTTCAGTTTTTTCATATGATATGTAGTTAGATTAGATTAGACTAGATTAGAGTTCTTGGAAGGTGTCCAAAACAGCCTGGCCACCACTGCGACCTGCAAGATCTATTGTGGCTCTCCCTGTTTTTAGAGCACCTAATCTAGGTTTGTATCTCTGATTATACTCCATAGCCTTGATAATGCCCCCCCCCCCCTCCCCCAGTGTAGCATGTAGCTACTGGATTGGCTTCGCTCATTTGTTTGAAACGCTACCCTCACAGTGGCATACAACGTGGGTTGCAGTTTCATCTTCTTGACAGAACCTGCATAGGGTTTCATTTACCAGACCCATCAGATAAGTATCTTTTTAGTCAACAATGACCTGACAATAAACTTACCATCATTCTGGCAGCCTTTCTATTGTGGCTTAGTAAGTCAGCTGTGAGTTTTGCTGGGGAACTCTCAATGAATCCCTCAGATTGTCTCTGTCCTGATTGGACATGATATATAGTTACTGAGAATCTTAAAACGAATCTTTTTCTGGAAATTTTAAATTTTGAATGCAATTTTATTCAGTATCTAATATAACCGAAACTTAAAGGAAGAAACGTTAAGAAACTTTTTGGCTAAATTAGAACTAGATAAGGTTATTTCAAAGAATATTTTTAATTTTAGAAAGACACAATTTGGTATCTTTTGCGCGAGTAATGTATCTTTCTGAAAAATACCATATAAGATTTGTCTAAAGGTATTGTCTGGTATATGGATGGCTCCAAGAAGGAAATGGAGCAGGCGTATACATGATGTGAAATCAATACACAACACAAGTATTTCACTTGGGCAACACACCATAGAATTCAAATCGCAATTTCATTCAACGGACAGTTTACTCATGCAAATACATCCAAATAGTCCAGCCGCCTTAAGCAGGCGTTCGTGAATAGTAAGACCCAGATGGTTTGGAATTATCAGAAAAAAAAACAAAATTCTCGAACACGAAAAAATGTAACGCTGGTTTCAGTTCTGGGACACAAGGGCATTGCAGGCAATTAAGCAGCAGATTCGCTGTACAAAAGAAGAGCTGCAAACTCATTTACAGGGTAACTCATGGAATTCTTAGTTAGAAGCTGAACATCTGAATACTAGATGGCAATGACAAATATGACGTTACACCCTGTTTTCATTTTAGGTTGTTCTTAGTTTGGCGTGCTGGTGTTTTCTTACATTTTTTGTGTTAATTTCACAAATTTTTGCTTGAAATATCTACTTTTTCATTTGCTGCTTGCTTTGTTTGGGTTAGTTTGGGTTAGTGCTGCTTGCATTGTTTGTAGATTAGGAGAAGATGAAGTCGAAAAATGCTCTTCGCTCCTGAAAAGGCGTCATCAAACATTAAATATAATTTTGTGTTTGTATAATGAACTGTAACATCTGAATGTTTTCTAATGATTGATTTTTAGGCATATATCTTGAATTCAATTATTATTGTTTCAATTACACTTTGACTATTAATTTCAACTGACTCATTTGTATTAATTAATATACTTTTTATGAAATGTATGCATTTCGATTAACATGCCTTGTCTATTATATACGATAGATTATTCGATCAACTTTTCGTCTTAGCTGTCAATCAAAAATTTGAAAATAAATTAATTTTGAGTATTTTCAAAATTGCAATTTTCTTATTATGTATTATGGTAACTTTTCCTAAGTCCTTTTAGAAAACCTACCTATAGATGCAAACGGCAGCCAGTAATGTAGTGGAGAGCTAGATTCGTGGATCCTCGGTACACTTTAGTAAAGCTATTGGGCACCACTTAGCTAATTTTGACTCAACTAACACAAAAATCCATAATGTTGTTAAATGCTGAAAAGTAATTTTTTGGAGGAGCTTTTCAATAAGGCATAATATTTCCCCAAAATAAATACTTTATTCTTTTCCTACTAATGAGGAGATAACTTGATATAAAACAACAATGATATAGTACAATTACAATCACATGTATAAACATTAAAGCAATAGAAAAAAGGTCTACATAATATTGACTATTATCAACAATGGTGTCAGACTCAAACTGTTAGGCAAATATTCCATATACCCAATTATTATAGGTTACTAAAATGATGGTAAATAGCGCACAGGGTTTAAAATTCATGAATTTTATTCTGCCGCAATAATATAAAATAAAATATGTGCATAATCACTCAATCTGTAAATAATCTAAATTTGCCGAGACAGCCTTACAAATAAAATGGTGAATGGTATGACTTACAACTTATGAAGTAGGTATTCTCAATCTTAAAATATTCTTCAACTAAATACCAGTATAAGTATATGTACGGTCCATGCAACTCCAGAGCACTTCAAATCCTATTGACATTTCCAGACTTGTTACATCCATCCTACGATGAGCAAAAAGGGGATGACACGCAATCGGTGGTCTAAACCTAATACACGCAAGTAACCCAAAAACACGCTGGAAATGATATCGCAATTAGGCAAAGTGATATACGTATGCCAGAGCGGTACCCGTGGAGAGAACCCTAAAAATAATTGTTTGTCTTAGCAGAAAGTAAATATCTAACATTGAAATGATTACTCATAACCTAACTAGTTTTTAATCTTACCTATAGAACTATCTATAGGGCCTATAGCCTGATAATAGCCAGTCGAACAAAATAAACAGTGTACATTATAGAGATTTCTCCAAAACCAATAATCGACCATTCCAATGATCAGCAACATGAGAGCAACAGCAATACATAAATTCTTCTAGAAAGATTGGAAAATACAATTAATTCTACTGAAAAACTGCATGAAAATGTTGTGACTTACAACATGGAGGTCAGATTCCAATAACTCAACAAAAACTAATATAGGTAACCTCCATGGCCCTGGTTCGAGTCAAAATACTTAAACGTAGCAAAAATATCATAAAATAATGACCCCCATTATTTCAACTAGTCCATGAGGATTAACACCTCGGCCTCGGAGAAGCCACAAAGGATGCTGGGTTATCGACTCATCGCCCAGACTGCACGGCGCAAAAAGAAAGAACCTGGAACCAATTTCAACACTTTGACCCTGAAACATCGCTGCCAACCTAACTTAGTTGAAATAGCGAGTCCGAGCGCTTCCACGTCACAGCTCGGGTCAATCGAATGCTGCCCTAGACCATATTCGCCAAGCATCAAGTAAATACGCCTCAAAAAGAAACCGTTACTTAGGAACGTCGATTCTTGAACATGTCTAGTTTAATTGTCAAAATCATATGGTGTGCCTGTCTTACTGATAGACCAATAGGTGAATAACATTTTGACACAAGAAATGAAAACACAAAATCTCTTCGAAAGATGAATAAAACAAAAGGAAACAATACACCGAAACACAATTAAATAAACGAATTATAATCTACATTAGATGATTTTTATGATCTCCAAATTGTTTGAGGTATGTACTGCTAGAAATTGATCTAAAATCATACATACTCTAGGTTACATTTGTATCGAACAAATTGTTAAGTTTTTATTAACTTTTAGATCAAAGAAAGGCTTGTGAGCATTTTCCCGAGTAATAAAGAGAGCTCAAGTATTTAAATCCAAAGACAAAAGCCTAGCGAATTGGAATGCACAATCAGAACCTATAAAAGAAGTTTCCGAGACCTAGTCGAGTACCTTCGACTCTGCAAGGGATAAAAATCCGCCTTGATGTTATTACCATAACATGAATTTGTAGGACATCATAAATGTAAATATAGAAAGTGTATTCAATAACTTTCAAGACA
>MU185188.1:12189-26642 GCA_016904865.1 Pissodes strobi
ATCTTTTAAGAAGACTTATGCAAGGCTTTATTCGCAGCAAATATACCTTTAAAAATTGCAAAATCCGCAATTTAGAGGATTTTTGCAAAAATATTGTAAACAAACCATTTCTGACGAATCCACGCTTCGAAAGAAGAAAGTCCATTCAGTATACGAATCCGTTTTAGAAGAAATTAGAGCTTCACTGGCCTTTTACATTATTGTTGATGAAAGCACATGATTGGAGCACTTCAAAAAATAAATCAACAAACCGGATTTATTCAGCAGTGTCTATCGAGCTTTTTCTTATCCAGTCCCAGATGAGAAGTGTTTAGTGCTTTTGTCTGTTGCAACACCGTATATGGTAAGAGTAGGCCAAAAGTTAAGAACCTTTTACCCCAATATGGTACATGTGACTTGTCTTTTACATGGAATAAACCGTGTCGCAGAAACCGTCAGAACTGAATATCCAAAATAAATTAATTTCAAATGTAAAAAAAAGATAAGGATGCAGATGCAGATGTATAAGGATAGATTACCAGGAGTTAGTTTGCCTACAGAACCTGTAATTACCCGGTGGGGAACATGGATTAAGGCCGCAGTATTCTACGCCGAATATTTCGAAGCCATTAAAGAACTAATTTTGGATTTAGATGACGATTCGCAGTGTGTTGTGCAAAGTAAAGAGTTGTTAAAAAGTGAAAGTGTAGTTAAAGATCTTGTTTTTATTATGGTTAATTTCAGTTTTATACCGGACATAATATCCTCGTTAGAGAGTAGAAATTTAAGTTTAAGAGACTCAAATAATATTGTTGAAACTCTTTCTTCTAAATATATTAACATTCCCGGTAAAGTAGGAGGTCAAGTAAGGAACAAATTGGATGTAACTGTAAAAAAGAATGAAGGATTTAAATACTTAACTGCAGTAAAAAGCATTTATGAAGTTAAACCATACAACGAAGTTGTATCTTGGCCTTATACTTTACTACCTAAGTTGCAGTATTGTCCGATTACATCAGTAGATAAAGAAATTTCTCTTTGTATAAACATCTTTTTGTTGATAGAAAACAATCCTTTTTACTTGAAAATTTTGAAAAATATTTCGTAATAAATGCCTTTTATACAATTTCAGGTAAAAAAATTGTTTACCTTAATTTTTTTGTTGTTTTTTGTATTTTTTTTTTAATAAACATTTTTTTAGAACTCATTTTGTTTCTTCACCCTATTTTACTATAATAAATTAAAAAATATTGCATAACAGTATGCATATTTGGAAAAAAAATGCATATAACTGCATATTTTAAAGGCAAACAAGGCATATATGTGCGCATATTTTAGCTGAATTTAAGTGAATGTATTCCGCTCTTTAGTCATAACGCAAAAATATGCCCCTTTTCCCCGCCAAGGACACATGACGATATTATTTTAACATCTACATAATCGTTCATGGTAGTCCGAGGACGAATCAAGTGAACAGTCATCTTCCGTCAAGTATTCCTAAGATTCGTCATTTGTCCCTCATCCGAGTTCGGATCGAATCTTGGACAAATCCTCTTTACAGTTATCGTTCCGTCGTTCACGTAGTATTTTTGTTCAGTCGACCCAAATTAGTGCTCGCTTGCGACAGTAAGCTATTTTACCACTGTTTTCTTTATAAAGCATGGCTGACATTCCTATTAAACTGACGTTCGTCTGTAAAAGGAAAGGTTTATTTAACTTCGACCTGCTTAGAGGATTTGCTTCTGTAACGGCTCGTCCTGAGGTTTTGAGGTCCATATATATATATATATATTTATCCTTACCACACACCAGGACATTGGTTAGTGGCACTGTCAGGGCTGCGAGATTAACAATATGCTCTCTGAATCAGTTACATATTCCTAGAAACAACTTAAGCTATTTCCTGTTTCTTTATCTTGGGAAATCCTGCACTTGCTTGAGATGTTTAGTTCGGCTCGGTTATGTCTCCATTGACATGGTAACCGAGATAATCCAGCGTTGTTTAAAAGAGCTGACATTTTTCGGTAATACCTTCAGGTTTTCTAAAACTACAAACGTAGTCCCACACATACCAGACGTCAATAAATTAGGTGGTTTTCGGGATCGTTCGGGATCGTTCGGGTCCAAAACGCTGAAGTATTTCGGGCTAGCGAGCGCCTTCAAGCTGCCGTGGATTTTTGGGAAGTTTGCTGATTCGTCATTCGGGATAGGGTTGCGGAATCGATACGAAATCTAGGGGTTTTAGCAGGTTGTGTAACTAGCACGGAATGGAAGGAACATGTTGAGGTCGCTGGCTCTGTGACACCGATTCTCAGCATGTCAGAAATAAGGCAGTACCTCTTATTAACTATGTTAGCTTTTTGCAGGTGATATATATGGTAATTCTAATAGGGTGTTGTACTAGTCCGGCTTCGAACAGATCCGAAACGCCCCCAGGAGGTCTGAGAGCTCTTCCTCGTGTTCCGGTTTGCTCAATTACCTGTACTACTTTCCCTCACTTAGGTAAGCGCATTTGCGGGAGTAATTCATAATTACCATCTCTCTCCTAATGAATACGTTTCCTAGTATTATGTTATTCCCTAGATTTTTACTACAATGTAAAGGATTTCGCAGCGTCATAATACCCGGGCTCGTACTTCCAGTGTTTTTATGCTTGTCCTTCCTCTTTTATTATTTTGGTAACCTTGGTTGTCTCCCTAATAACCGCGGTTATATCCAGGGTTTTGATTTCGGTCCTCATTTAGGTTTTGGTAGCACAGCTTACCAAACAATCAGCTATACATCTCGGGCTGCTTCGTTTGAAGTTTTAGAATGTAGAAAAGTGACGTCACCGACGGCATTCTGGATTAAAACACAGGCCCGGATTAAAAATAAAATAATATTACTGGACAGAACCGTAACGTTTAGTTTGTAAAATAATAATTTTAATGTATAGAAATATACATAGATAATTTGAAATGATAGAAATAAGGTGATATATAGGTGATTATTATAAGCATATATTATTCATTATATAATTATAGATTATAATTAGAAAATAGTCATGAAATGTGATATTATTAGAGGAAAGGAATTACCATAAATAAAAATAAGTATAAAACCCATCATCTATTAACTAAATAAGGGTAGCATAGGAATAACAAAAAATTAACAGAAAATACATAAGTAATAGGTACTATTAAGGGACCGAAATGTTCATGAATGAAATTCAAGCCTACAAGAAAAATCTATTATACAGTAAGAAAAAAAACTTAGGAATAAAATAAGAAATTAAACGTTAGGAAAAGAATTCCAATATCATAAATAAAGTGAAATAATTTATTTACAACCATCTATTTATTATAATATAGACATTGCCCACAATATCTGGTTGAGATCCAATGATGTTGACATATTGGTATTCTATTTTGAAATTTATATCCGTGACAGATCATGTCATGTTTACAATTTCTCGTTCAACAATCTTGCTAATCCAAGGTACCCGATTTGGTACCCATGGTACCAGCTGCCAGGTAAGACAGGAATGTGAAATTCATTTTACCCCATCTCTAATGGTTTTCTTGTACCGATTTTCAACTCTTTATAGCTGTGAAACTACTAACTCTAGAGATATAACATCATACATCAAAATTGCTTAGAATTTTAAGTAGAATCAAAAAATGTAATAAAATATAGGGGGTTTCGTAAAAAAAATTAACTTTGTTTGGCCACCCTGTATATAAAAGTTACGATTAAAAAAATACTAAAACGGAGTTTTAGCCACAATACCGAAACAGAATTATTACACTAGACGCGCGTTTCGCTAACCATGTTATCATCATCAGGAGATGATTAAAACTAAATTTAAAACTCTACCAAACTCGCTTTTATACTAAATGTTTGCTTAATCAAGCGGAACCAAAGGGACCAATCCTGGAATCCCACTAGTCACGCTCGATCAACCAAAACAATGGACTATACGGAATAGGCCCTCTATCTCTATTTAAACTATTCTTACGTTTAATAATTGCCATACTTTCATATGCGTCTAATAATCTCCTATCACTAATATTATGAATTAATTTAAAGGTACGAATCTTAAGGAAGGGAAAGTCAGCACACATTTCGTTTAAAAGCGAGTTAGGTAGAGTTTTAAATTTAGTTTTAATCATCTCCTGCTGATGATAACATGGTTAGCGAAACGCGCGTCAAGTGCAATAATTCTGTTTCGGTATTGTGGATAAAACTCCGTTTTAGTGCATGTTGCCGAAGGTTCCAAATCCCAACATAATTGGTTAAAAAAATACCAAAAAATAAAGATCAACTTTCTTTGCAACCCCCGTAGTTTTCGAGATAACGTACAATAATTGTTTTTTCTACAGCCGCGCAAAATAACTAATTACTAAATTCAAATAATGAAATCGCAAAATCGACGAATGCCGCGACATCTTTATTTTACGCTCTAGGGCGTACATGGAAAAAAAAATTCTCACTTGTTCCGTCGAGTGTACTATGGATAGTCATGGCAACTGAGAGTAAATAAATGACAGTCGTGCGTTTGTTACAGTTGTTGCTGGCACTCATGCTCTGAATATGCCCGAATATAATATGCTAAAAAGGTCATTTACTAAATGAAAAACTTTTGTATTCCATGCAAAAATTTTAATCCAAAAGGACGTCTAATCAGCGTAACAGAGCGCTTTCGGCCTTAGCCATCATCAGTGTTACTTGTCAGTTGGAACAAAAGATATACACAAGAGGCACAAACAACATCAAAACGACAACGGTCACATCAAATTTTAAAAAACACTCTACATTATAAGAAAGGTTCACATAATTTAAACATTTAACAAATTAAAGCCAGACGTGGAAACCACGCTTTGATGGAATGACAAACATGTCTCTGAGACATGTGATAAAAGTTGGTGCTTGCCCTAAAACAGTAAATGACTGTTTCATATTTTCCGTACTGCTTTTAGTGCGGGCGCAAATGTAATTTTTCCGAAATCGCGTCAAGAGTAAAGTACCTTAATTTATGAAGATACAGCAAAATCTTATAAGGAAAAGTTCTTCCAAATTAAAAAAGTAATCTAAATATGAAATTTGAGTTAAGTACATCAACTTTTAATTTTTCTTCTTTTTTCTCGATTTTTTCTTAAACGTTACGCCACTGGAGAGTGTTTTGTTCTTTTGTTATTAGTATACTTGCTAAGTAACTTCAAAATGTATTTAAGATAGAAATTAGTTACATAGTTGCATAATGTTGCAGTTTTTCCAGAGATAATAGCCAGTTTATGTATCAGTGTGTTGCAAACACATTTAAGCACTTTTGATTCAAAAATTTTTCCACTCAAAATCATGAATAGATTAAACTCTTTTCATTTCATGTAAAACAACTAATAATTTATTTATCTTTTGCATTCGATGAGTAAAATATGCCCAAGTATCCTAAAAAGCCATAGAATATATTTGGTCTTGCATTTGGGATAAAAACAAATAAATAGCAATAATTTTACTTCGCTCTGACATATGAAATTAATTATTATTGAGTCAGTCATTCCAATTGTATTTTGTAATTATTATTGTTTACAATTGTTTTGGACCAAAATTGTTTAAATGTGTTTGCAACACACTGATACCTAAATTGGCTTTTATCTCTGTAAAAACTGAAACATTATGCAACTATGTAACTAATGTCTACTCTAAATAAATTTTGAAGTTGCTTGGGAAGTATACTAATAACAAAAGAACAAAGCATTCACCGATGGCGTAACGTTTGAGAAAAAAAATCGAGAAAAAAAAGGAAAATAAAAAAAATTGATGTACTTAACTCCAATTTCATATTTAGATTACTTTTTTAATTTGGAAGAACTTTTCCTTATAAGATTTTGCTGTATCTTTATTAATTAAGGTACTTTACTCTTGACGCGATTTCGGAAAAATGACATTTGCGTCCGCACTAAAAGCAGTACGTAAAATTTGAAATACTCATTTACTGTTTTAGGGCAAGCACCAACTTTTATGAAGAATAAAATTTTCTGAGAATCCAATAATAAAGAAGTTTCCCATATGTTGCATACTTTTTTGGACACACTGTATATAAGCACATATAAGTATGTACAATGTATACAATGTATAAGTAACACAGACTAACTATATAATAAGTAATATAAAATACCAGCATATTGTTTTAGTAACTTGTTCAAGAACGTACACAACTGTTAATCACTGTAACCAGAGAATATATATAAACTGTAACTACGACACTGGCTAACACAAACAACTCATCTTACATGACCACGAGCGACGAGCCAACACTGTCGAATTTGATAGGTTGTAACCCAAAATGGCGGCCTGCTCTTACCGTTCCCGCCGTAAGAGTTGGATAGCTGATTATTTGGTAAACTGTGGTTTTAGTTCCTGTTTCACGGCGCTTACATGTTTCTGTTATCCTTTAAGACGTCCTGAATTTACAGACCAGTGGCGTGCAGTGTTAATTAGATGAGGGTAGGCAACATAATAGAAAATGATAGAGAAGGAGTAAGCCCGGTGCAGGCGCCGCCGGAGGGCGAAAATTTTTCCAGACGCCACGCCCAAAAACGTTAATTTTGTGACTCCAAAAAATGTACGCATAAAGCCTTTTCGATTCGAGTTTCGCCAAAACTTTGCAAAACAAACGCGCTGTAAATGGTTTGTAGCTGGTCTTGTTTTTTGAGGCATTTGAAAAATTATTTAAATCAATATACCCAGGTTTACTCCACACATTTCCTTCTTTACTAAAGATACAATACAATAGGTACATTTTATTTTTATGACGCCACCCGCAGAGCCACTTATAATTGTCATAAATTTTTTTATTAAAATATCAAGGTTTTCTTTTGTTGCTGCACGATTTTTAAGTCCGGGCTAGGTCTACCAATCTTAATAACATTTTGTTTTTCGGTAAACGTAATACTTGTAAAAGACGCTAATAAGTTTTTCCAGACAGTTTACAAGGCCGTCGCGCTGGCACTGCCCTACTAAAACTATTCAGAAAATATTTCTAACCAACAAAATTAACCCAAAAAGAAACAAGAACCCCTTGTATAGGTAATAAATTAACTAAACTATCAGTTTCTAGGGCATTTGTCAATTACAAGAATTTCTGCAGGTTTACTATGTAGGCAGTTCGTATAGTCGAAATCTTAGCTCTCGAGTGAGTTACCTTACTACTAGAGTTACCAGCTGAAATTCTGTCTCGTCAGGGCAAACTGGCCGATAGAGCGCACGCTTATTAAGAATGAATAGTTTCGAGATACCTTGGTACTTCCCGTATAAAGAAGTTTGAACATTTAATATTCTATCACAATTTAATCGGGAATTAAATTGGTATATTAATTCAAACCAGGTAGTTAAGAAAGCTCTCTGGTGAGCATACCAGGTCGCTAGCCAGGATTTATATGTTGGCGCTTGTTGACTGCTTGCTGCTTGCTAAGCTTTTGCTAACAAACCCGGAATTTTGGGTTCCCGTATGAAAAGCATTTCATTTTATGTGTGTTTTAGAGAGGCTTCTGTTCTGTTAGGTGCTGGACAGTAGATTTCACCTCTACGTTATCCGCTAATTCCAGATTATTTTCTATGCCAATATATTCTCGTAGCTTCCAATACAGAAACTACGTTGATTTCGAATGGCGTACGAGCTGTAGAGTTAATTAACTCTAAAATCTTTTTTTTCGAATAGCCCCACAATCTTACACACCAAATTGCCGCTATTTCCACGTATGCACTAGATTAACTAGATACTTTTTCGAAACGCTTTTCACTCAGAATCCGAATTTCTCGTGGTACATTACACTAAGCTACTTTAACGAAGTGACACTATTAGCATGGTAAGCACGCTAGGTTTTAAATTTCGTATTTTACGGACTATCGACTGCGTTCTTTTTCGTAAGTTTTGGTTAGATTTTTTCGATATAATTGCTTACTTATTTATAAAGGTTTATTTTCAAATGTAATGACATTAATTTTTGAAGTCTGATTTACTGATTCATCTTTATTTTCTGCTAATTTTTTAAAAACTGAGCCATTCGACGACGAACAAAAAAGAAGACTGAATTTGTTCAAATTATAAGAGGACGATTTAATCAAGATCCAAATTATGTGAATACAATTTTTGTGTGCCGATATGGCCATATTTACCGCTACCGGTGTCTATAATAGGAAAACTGTCATATTTAGTTCGATGAAAATCCATACGCTGTTGAAAAAAATTGCTTTTCAAGGACGTTCCTCAGTATAAGTTTGGTGTTGCATTTTGTAGGGTTTAAGGCCCGGTTTTTATCCGTTGCACCTTAAATGGGTTAAGATATCTGGAACTTTTGGAAAATGAAATTGAATACTGCATCGATGAACTATCACTTCAAACCTCCCTATAATATTCTGAGACTAAGAGACTTCGTAATAAAAATAGAGAAAGAATTAAGAGTATTGAACAAATTCAGAGAAAAATTGATGAAAAAATAAAAAATTTAAATCAAAATGAGAACAACGCAATTATAAATGTACTCGAACGCCAGGAAAAAATTTACGATAAATGTGACGAGGTTAATGGAGGACATATCTATCATCGTTTACTTACTATTTATTTTCTTGTCTATGGTTGATTATAAGTTTTAATTACATACTATATTATTCCCAAATCAAGTAACAGAATTTAAAAACTATATATTATAGCTCATTTGGAAAATATTAGCAGAAAATAAAAATGAATAAGTAAATCAGACTTCTGGAAAATAAACCTCTATCTCCAGGTAGCAGCAGGTATCTAAATAGGTAGGCAATTATATCGAAAAAATCATAATATTTCGTAATTCTAAAACTTATTTGAAAACCGTGAAGTTTTAATACATGATATATTATACAAAAAATTTGCAAAATTAAAAGAAACTCAAAATTACTAAAAAATATGATATATTACGTTAAAAAAACAAAATTGGCATGTGCCTTGCATTTTGGAAGCACAATGTACACTTCATGATCTTGAGCATTAAATTGCTGTTCCTCGCCACTTTTCAAAATATAGTTTGTACGTGCCGAGCATCCAAATAAGACTGGATGTCGACCATATATGCTCACAACTTAAAAAAAAAACATTTATTATCAAAGTGGCCATACAAATTGTTTAGAAATATTTTTCCAAAATGACCGCGAGGTGACACAACAGCAATAAAAAATAGAAAATCCGAGTTTTCTTCTTATTTTGAATAGTTAGAGTATATTGTATACATGCATAGTTTTCCTCGCCAAATTCCGGTTCTTTTTTATATTTTATGTTTTAATCTATCATCTCACATAAAGTTGCAGGGGAACATCAAATATTAATTTAAATAAATGACCATTACTCCGATTAGACAAAACTAAATTTAACAAACGAGGTCTCGTTGGACATATTATTATTTGGTCTAACAATTCTCTTAGCTACATGTCAGTGACACAACATAACAACACATGTCAATGAGGGGTACCACAATAGAAAAGTTTTTTGGGCTGGTGTATCGTTTCGGAGCTACAGAAAGTATTATATAAGATTATACGAGAGAGGTCGCACTCGCGAGTTTAACCCACACGTCAGTATTAGAACTCTTGCACCAGAATCGAGAATATGTAGAACAACTTTTCATAATATATTTAGATAAAATAGATTAGTTTTATAGTTTATTTAGAAATAATTTAGGGAAGGGCAAATTTTAGAGGCAACGTTTTTGATGGGATTTGTAAAATAAATTTTACTTAAGAAATAATTTTATATACGAATATTTAATTAAAAATAATTCATTTAAATCTAGAATAAGTAGGTATCTTGTATATTTTTGTAAAAATTTTATGTTATTTTTTATTAAATTTAAATTAGATAGCGCTCCCAAAGGAATCAACACTTTCACACCACGCCAAAAAAGCCTAATATTAGGTGACTTTGCAAAACGATACCATATCAAAGAAACAGAGATAAAGGGTTTCGAACGGTACATCCCCGCCTCTCTTTAAAAGGATGAGTGAAATTCAAAAAGATTTGAATGAGCGGTAAAAGCCTGTTATAGAAAATCTTATATTACTCGTTTTTTCCAAACTCTATGGCAAAAACAGTTGTTTAGCTGTTATTTACCCTTCTTTTAAGATTACCATAAGGCGAACGGCAGCTGTCCATCCAGAGTTCGTCAAAGGTATAGCTTGGATATATTAAATTAAATTTATTGGACGCCACTAATTTTTTTATTTAGATTTTAAGTTGGGAAGAAAATTAGAAACCGATAGCCTTGACAGATACTGAAACACATTGGTCTCTCCTAATAAATATTTATTAAATACCCCATTCATTAAATACACCCACCCTTTGCAAATTGATAGGCTTATCCTACGGATACCTTGAGAATTCGAGTATGTCATTGAAAAGTTTAGTGTGAAAGATGATCGAGTAAGAAAATAATGTTAGAAAAGTCAATTATATATTTGAATTTATTTCAGAGTAGCAAACATTCTCTAATTGCCAATCGTAATCTCATCAACTGAAACCTTATTCTCCCATATCGCAATGTACAGGGTTTTTTTATATATTGACCCCCCTTTATCTTTTTTATTTGACGTTTCTGAAAAAAGTGTTTAATACAAAAGTTTAATGGTTTAAAACAAATTTTTAGAAAAACTAATTTTTTCATCTACCGAAAACCAGAAAGTCTGGGCGTGGTCATATTTTCTTATTTCAAATTGCTACCCCATTTTTCTATTAGATTTTTGCATTCTCCTTACAATTCTAAATATTTTTATGTAACACACCCTATACCTAATTTTGACGTATAAAAAGATATTGACGTATGAAAGTTGCGGTTTTCTAAAAAAAATAATAAAAATCAGGTAAACATAGGTACTGGCCTTAAACTGGTCATTCACCGTGATTGTTTTAATCTCAGGTAGACTTTCTATCAATGCCATACAGAGATTAGGAAAAATGCGATTTTGTTTTTGTTTAAGAAATATAATATTATTATCTACTACAACTTTTTACAACTGTTTAATGTGCCCACCGTTCATTTCAATTCACTGTATATAATCTCTCTGGATTTTATTTATATTTTGGGTAATAAATTGAGAATGATTCTCATTGGTGTCCTGATGGCCTCAATTATTCTTGTTCGTAAAACCTCTACTTTTTCCGTGGGAGTACTTTATTTTGCAAAAATCCGCATAGGAACGAATCAAGCGGCGTCAAGTCAGGGCTATTCGGCGGCCATCTAATCGGTCCCGTGCGACCAATCCACGTTTGGTATTTCCCATTAATGTAATGAGTGGTCTACATGTCCTACCGATGTAGGTGCATTCGCAAGAATTGCATCACAACTTATAAATACCACTTTTTGAGAGAGAGTATCTATTTTATCTTTCGTGTTATTTAAAAATGGTTGTAATTGATTTTTGTTTTTAAAAGAAACCTGAGAATTACTGACATAATGGCGAATGGTTTTGGAAATTTTATCATTCGTTTCTATGTTAAAAAAAGGAATGGAGAAGTATTTTTTAGATGAATTATCTAAAAAGCTATGATAAAGTTCCTTTCTGAGTTTTTGCGTTTTGTTATAGTGATTAAATTGTCAACAAGACTGAGATAAAAGTGGCTGTTAAAAGCGATATGTTTTATTATATTTACTTCCTTGCCATATTCGACAGTAGACAAAGGTATATTAAGTAACCTATTGACATAGCAGTAAAAAGCTGCCATCTTGTGTTGCCACGGATAGTGGGACATATAGGAAATAGTGGGGTCCGTTTGAGTAGGTTTCCTATAAATCCAAAAATCAAGACTGTCCAAAGTTCTATCAATAGTAATGTCCAGAAAATTAAGTTTTTTATTAGTTTCAAGTTCGATTGTAAACTTGATGTTCGGGTGGATGATATTTAACTTATCTAAAAGAGCATTGGCCCTCTGAGCATCGCAGTCAAGGAAGCAAAGACAGTCATCCACATAACGGACCCAATGAAGAATCTCTCGATTGTCGGGAGTGAGTATATGTATGTTTTCCATATTGTTCATAAAAACATCTATTAGAAAAGGAGAAAGAAAGCTGCCCATTGCTAGGCCATCAGGTGGTTTATAATATCTGTGGTTAAATTGAAAGAAGTCTTGAGACAAACAAAGGTTGAGAAGAGATAATAAATTAATTTTTTGCTGATGATTAACATTACATGAAGTAAGAAGATCACCAACAAGTTGTTCTGCCTCTGTTTTGGTACTATGGTAAAAAGGTTAGATACATCAAAAGAAACCATAATGTAGTTATGTGGAAGTGGTAAATTCTTTAGTTTATTGATTAAAGAAATGGAATTACTTACCAAATATGTAGGAGTAAGCTTAGTAATATCCTTAATCAGGTAATATGTGAATTGAGCTAGAAAATAAACAGGTGTGCTAATGAAACTTACCACAGGTCTAATGGGTGTATCTATTTTATGGATCTTAGGGAGGCCATACAACCTTGGTATTGTAGGAGTACTAGAAATTAAATTTTTCTTAGCATTATTTTCCTCAAAAAACGGTTTGAAATGTTTGATGAACTTGGTGACTTTCCTTATAAACCTATTAAAATAAATGAGAAAATTTATAATCGACCAAGAATGTCTCAACTTTAGAAATGTAATCTATCTTTTTGAGAATAACCAGACAATTGCCCTTATCTGCTTTTGAAAAAATGAGATTTTCATTTCTGACTTTTAATTTAGTATTTCAAGTATTCTTTCCCTAATTTGGGCGACTTAATACCGATCATACCATTTTGTTGATCTCGTCTAGCTTAGTGACAGCCCTATTGTACTCTAGGATTACTATGGACAATTACGGCACTTATTTATTTTTATCTTCTAAACTTTAACACCTCTCATTTAATTTTTTTTTAAAGATTTAAAATTACCGTCGTGTTTTGGCGTATATATTACTGCGTCATCGGTCTGCTTGTCAAGACTGTCAGCAACGACACATTTGTCGTGTCACCCAAAAGCGTGGTCTAGGTACCTCGTTCTTGTCTTTAGTTATAGATTTTAAACTAAATTATGTGAACCATTCTCCTAAAATGTGACGTACAGTTTGTGAAATTTACATGTGACCGTTGTCGATTTATGTTGTTCGTTTGTCTTCATGGATATGTCTTTTTCCATTGACAAGTAAGTGAAAGAAGTCCACCATTTTCCTTGATTTCTACTCATAAGAAATCACAAAAAAACCCACAAAAAAAATCATCATTCTCAATTTATACCTTTAATTAACTCCTTTCAAATTCTAACAAATTTTGAAACAAACAAAACAATGTTAATTTTATCATTATCTTTACCAAAAAATTCTGCAGTAGTCTTTGACTCTCCACTAATGGGGGGTTCTTTTACTTACTTTTCAGATAAAACTGATGATGGCTTAGGCCGAAAGAGCTCTGTTACGTCATTTATAGAAATCATTTCGATTAAAAATTTTTGCAAAGATTGTTTCATTACTATGTTTCGTACATGCACAGAGCCTTTACTCTTCATTTAATCTCCAATAATAGCATATTGTGAACCTCAACTGCAACAATCTTAAAGCATCGGTGATACCAGGAACCAAATGATGAGGTATTCTCAAGAAATTAACTTACATTAATCATTGTTTAAATGGAATATTAGATACGGGTATTTAACAAGCTTAACTAGATGAAAGATGGAACCAACTGTAAGTAACAGAAATCCAAAATCAGTTATCAAAAAAACATGTGACTGAAAGGTCTACTTACAGCAGGCATTTGCAAATCCGGCCTCATCGGATAAATTATGGCGGACGAAGTCACCACCCATTCAATTTTAAAATGAGCTGGAGAGCCATATCAAATTGATATTTTCTCAAAATTCCTTTTACGAGGTGAAGGATAGATAATCTTATATAAATTTCAGCATCTGTCACAGGTCTGACCCTTTCGGTCGCCGCGCCGTGCAGAAGTGCCAAGTCAGTACCCGTCAAAAACCCAATCGACTCTGACAATCCGTCAAAAGTCAAAATTATGTCAAAACTCTTGTTTCACTGAAGCTAGATTCCGAGCTACGCCGAGCTTCACTCGTTCCGTACCATGAAGCTCTATTTACTTAAGCGAAATCGCCTAAAACTTTACGAAGACATGTCCGGTCACACTTTTTAAAAAGAAGACGAACACCTGTCAGATCCTAGCTGACTACTGATAGAAATTAAAACAGCCAGCGATTTGCCGATCATTTATCAATTCAAATAAGAAATTAAATAATAATCCCATGTAGGGAATTAAAGATAGGAGAGAATTCATCAAAGATCATGTAGTTTGTATAAAATATCTTAGGTTAACAGACATATCAAGCGCTCAAACTAATCACTTGTTTACGTTTTGTCAATTAACAATTCCTTGTTTTTAGGCAATGTATTCCACGAAAAACTAATCATTTTACGATGCAAAAGATGATATATGCGAGCAAGATAT